>VZTO01012293.1:0-33953 GCA_013400615.1 Syrrhaptes paradoxus
AATGTAAAAGTGGGTTGTTGGGGTTTTCTTTACATTTTTACTATTTTAAAAACACTAAAATGTGAGAGTTGGTGTAAAAGACAGGTTAGTGATTTGGAGGAATAGATTTAAGTGGCTTTTAGGTATTAGTATTTCCAAACTTTTTAATTATTATTTATCTTTCAATTTCATAATGAAATATAAGTAGTCTTTAGAGTTTGGGGAAAAATTCTTTGGACATGCAGAAAAAGGTATTCAGAACAATAGTAAAGGGGGCCCCAATTGCTTTTCATGTAGGAATTTTAATAAGATCTCAGACTTCTAATAGCATGTAAGCACAGCTGAAATGAAATTTTGCATATACTACAGGTGTTAGTGCCTACCAGACAGAACACACTGCATTTCCGAGGTCACAGAGAAACCATTATCTACTAGACTGAGGAGCATTCTTGTCTTTGTAGCAGACACCTAGATTTGGTATTGCTCCAAGAGCTGACTTGAGGTGTATTTCCTGCAGCCAACCCTACTGTTTGTTTCCTAATTTTCTTTTTGCCCCTTGCTGATAGGCAGCATGCCAAGAGGAGTCATCCTTTAAAAACATTGCATCTTTTCCTCTCTTTGAAGTGGGTATTTCGTCCCTAGTTCTTCTCTCTGGGAAATGACTCTCTCAGCTTACCGTTATCGTATTGTTCAGCAGGCTGAACGTTCCGGTGTATTTTGAATGTTTATGTACAAGTCCTACTTGTATTGATCGTGTGGAAAAAAGGAGGTACTGAGCATTCCAAGGGTCTGACCAGTGTTACTCAGCTAATTTGAAGATTAGAAAGGAAGTTTGCTGCAGGCGTATTCTTCCCACTAAATATTCTGGTGTATTACAAACTGCTATCTATAGAATTTCAGCTTTTACTGAGTTTTATAAATGGAGAAAAATAGGTGATTTGACTGCTGATGTTCACACCGTGAATCTGTAATAAATTCTGTACTGGAGCCTGGTACTGCAAAGAGCTAACCTGATGTGACTTTTAATAATTTGATGCTGCACTGTGTGACCTAAGTTCCTTGCAGGTGTGAGTGAGTGAACCATGTTAAGGTCAGCCATTTGACTTGGCCAGAGTCTGAATGCACTGTGATTCCTGAACCTTTTTTTTCCATCAGATTTGTAAAATAAAAGCTGTTTTACTAAGTGTCATCCAGATTTCACAGTTTGTGCCAAATAAAATAGCAGGTATAGTGTCTGCGGTGGCAGGGGAGTATGTATTTTCCCCCCTTGTAAGATTATACAAAGAAAATATACTTTGTCTTTTGAAGATAAAATGTTTAAAAATAAAAGAAGCGTTTGTCTTCAGAAGTTAAGAAAGATAGCAGCCACCTACAATCTGTGAGAACACTTACATAAGACTCATACGCTGTACAGGAGCTCTCCTTTGCCAGTACTGGAACGCTGTTCCTGGGTGGTTGTCAGATAAATGTGACCAAACCCGTGCCTGCCGTGCTGGTGCATGTTCTATTTTGCTAATCTGTTCTGAAGGTTAAGTAGGAAAATAATTTTGTTCTAGTTATCACTTTACTACTCTTAAACATTTTGCTGAATTCCTGGAATCCTTTGCGACTGTTGGAAGAGTAGTTTTATTTTAATTGCTACAAGCAAGATGGTGTTACACTTTCCAACACTTCATAAGTAGTCTTGTTTTTCATACCAAATAGAATGATGGTTCATACAACTTAACGAACCTGTAGATGTCTTAGTTTCAAGGAAGGGAGTTTAAACCCCTGAAGCAACAACTGATTTCTGTCTGTCAGATGAGCCATGTATAAAGTCGTGCTTTCCTGGATTATGCAGAGTAGAATATTGAGACTTTGATAGTACAGATATCTTTTTTAAAATTGTTTTTACTGTACATGTTTTTGCTGTTGAGTTTCAGTTATGTTTATTAATACACTTTTGTGTATAGGTCTGCTTCAAGTCGAGGGTTACGTAGATAACGGTTCCCATCTGTAAATGCAGATGGCAAATATGAAATAATTCTTCAAGATTGAGGAGGCCTCAAATAAATGAGAAAGGGGAGGCAAATGTGATATCTTTAAAATATGATAGGATCATGGTACATTAAATTCTAAATCGGATAAGTTTCTCACTTTTGCACGTGATGACTGGATAAAGTATATCTTGTACAGGGTTTGATTTTCATCAAGGTCAGCAAATGTTTTCTCCTACTGTTTTTTGTGTTTGATTTACTGATGTCCAAACAATCAGTTTAAAATACGTCAGAATAAAATATGGCTTTTGAAACCTGAAGATAGATGGGAGGTGTTCTGCATATCTTAAGTCTAGTTTCATGTGAAGCAAATGCTGCTGGTTGTAACCTCCAGCTGATAATGAAGCAGTTGTATGCATCTTCTCTAGCAGCTAAAATGAGCGTGGTAAAAATTCGTACTGGTTTATTATCTCATGTATACAATGGTGTAAAAAGATGATGTTTACTTAGAGATGTTTTTTTCCCTCCTGCCTATTTTTTGTTGTTGTTTGGAAAGGTATTTATCAAAATAATTTTTAAATTTCAGAATTACTTAATCAATAAGAAAAACTGTATGGCTGAAACAAACTGGTAATTTCCTAGATGCTAAGTTTAGAAGTTTTTTTTAGAAAGTTGAACAGCTGAATTCTCCTTTAGGTTCTAACAGAACAAGAGAGAAGAATCAAATTAATTGTTTATATTTTATTATTTCAAGTCTTCAATTTGTCAACTTTATAGTACTGTTCAGATGTTCTGTTCGTTGACTCAGTGAGGAGCTGTCATTGATCATTGTGTGTCTGAGCCACATCTTGATGATGTAGGTCACACACTTTTTTCCCCCCTACAAAAAAAACTTAAAAATGTTGGGTGGAGGTGTCTTTTCTTCTTTGGGGGAATCAAGAGAATTCGTTGTTCTAAGCTGGAAATATTTCTGTAGTCTGATATGACAGCATCAGTAAAAATTAAAATAAATGAGAAAAAAATGTGATTTGAGATATAACTGAGGAATCTGAGGAATTTGAGGAATTTAGACTTTCTGGGAATTCTAGAGTGTCTTTTCTTCAAAGATGATGTAGCACCATAGCAACAGGGTTGTTCTGGTGTTAAAGGATCAATTAGGAAAATACCTGGATTTTTACCAGCCTACNTTTTTACTGCCTTCCCTCTGGCTCCTTTTTTAGGATAAGCAAGAGCTGGTAGTGCCTTATTTGCCCCTTCAAGATGGAGCACATAAGAAGGTTGTGCTGGGTCAGACTGGTGTCCGTTTGGCCCTCATTCCCCCCTACAAAAAAAACTTAAAAATGTTGGGTGGAGGTGTCTTTTCTTCTTTGGGGGAATCAAGAGAATTCGTTGTTCTAAGCTGGAAATATTTCTGTAGTCTGATATGACAGCATCAGTAAAAATTAAAATAAATGAGAAAAAAATGTGATTTGAGATATAACTGAGGAATCTGAGGAATTTGAGGAGGTTTATCTTTCTGGGAATTCTAGAGTGTCTTTTCTTCAAAGATGATGTAGCACCATAGCAACAGGGTTGTTCTGGTGTTAAAGGATCAATTAGGAAAATACCTGGATTTTTACCAGCCTACAGAAGTGGTGGAATTGCCAGCTTTAGGGATTTTTCAGAACCTGACAAGACATATTCCTGAGCAGCTGGTGGTAGCCCTGCTTGGGACTGGGGGATGGACTATGTGACTTCCAGAAGGTCCCTTCTAAGCTGATTCAGTCAGGTTCAGTCCACAGATTAAGCACATTTTGTGTGAGAAGTCAACTTCTTTTGAGTTGCACTGCAGTGCTGCTATCGATATCATGTAATATGTTGCATGTAATTCTTGCATGCCTTGTTCTTAGTTGAATCTGGACAATAAAACCACATTTACATACATTCCTGAAATGAAAATTAAGGAATGGACATGTAGCTAATTTGGCAGTGTATTGTAGAAGTGACAAAAGTTAAACTGGTTGAATTTAAAGCAAGATATGTAGTTATCTGTCATGAGAACAAGAGTTAGTCAAAGCTAACATGCAGTATAATAAATATTAAACCTTTCATACGAGAAGGTGTTTCTATTAATTTCATATGGATTTAATGGCATGAATACAGCTCATGTGGTTTAATCTCTTTGAAAAGTGACTCCAAGGCATAACTCATAGCTAATAAATTGTGGATAAAATGCTGTGAATATGAGCAGATAAGCAGCTAAATTTTCACTTACATTCTGCTCTGAAAAGACTTGCTTAGTTAATAATGTACTTAATTTGTATGAGTGAGTGGGAGTCTGAAGAGAGTGTAATGTCAGGAAATCGAATGAGAGCTGGGTAAATTATGCTTCTAAAAGCTAAGAACAAAGAAAAAATCTTGCATAACAGTAAGTTAATGTGTCTTCATTTAATGTGAAAGCACCAATTGGTAACTATGGAAAATAATTAAAAATATGCACTTAACTATCATAATTGTTCTACTGAGGTCTATATCAAGCAGTGCTTACATTTCTTATTTTTAAATTGGTACTTTCAGCAACATGATCCTTTACCCCTTCTTGTAGTGTAGGCCATTCTTTGGTGGTCATGATGATTTTTTGTCGTCTTCATGTTTTTTAAAATATCAAGTAACATTTGAAATATTTTGGGTATGGTCATTGAAACAAATGTTGCATTTTAATAACCTTTAAATACACACCCCAACATGTGCGGTGTTTATAATCAGCATACCTGAACTTTGGTTGTGTAGTAGTGTTTCTTAAAAACAATAACAATAATAAGACATTTGGTTTATGGATCATAATGAATTGTTAATGTTTTATATTGTTTGGGTTTCCAAGAATCCAGGGATAGATTTCATTGAAGCCCATATTGATTTATTTAAATGTCAATAACTAAATAGAGTTCTGTGCACTATAAAAGGCCTGTACCAGTAATTTGTAATTCTGTCTTTCCTTGCTGTGGATTAAGTGCCACATTAGTGATAGGAAGAAATAATAAACTGGGACTTTTATTCCACTCTGTAGAGTATTTTACAATAAGTTTCCAGACATCCATATTGAGAGTTAACACTGTGTAATTTTTCTGTCAAAGTGAGCAGACAAGCTGTCCTGCTTCTCTGAACCAAATGACTCTTAAACTGCTTAACTATATTTTGCAAACCCCTAATATTTGTGGAAGATTAGCAGATAATGTGTATATCATTTTGAAGTATAATTTTGTGTGTAAAAGAACTGACCAAAACCCCCACAAAAAAAAGTAATGTGTCTGTGTTTTCTCTTTATCAGTTTTATCAACGATAGGGTGATTAAGAAGCCACTTGCTTTCCCTGTCTCCAGAGGATTTAACACAATGGATCACTTGGGCACAGCGGATGCTGAGGACGACTCTGGATCCCTACCCCGGCTTGCTCCCAGTCCTCACAGCGAGGCAGTCGCGCATGAGTTCAAGGAACTCTCGCTGCAGCCCAGCCAGTACTTACCTCCTCTCAATGAACGGAAGAATGGTGAGTGCAGTGGTGGTTGCTTGAACGTTTTCTATGGGAATGATGATGTTTGTTTGCTTTCTTCAAACACATTAATTCACTCTCTTCACTTGCTCTTCCCAAACCATGTTATGTAGAGATAAAGTGCTACAGTGTTTGTTTCGAAATCTGTTCTGATCAGCTTCACCTGTCATGGATGGCAGCTTGAAAGTCTGACTTTAAAACCCCAACTGGAATATGCTGTTGAGGCGTATACAACGGAGTTGTTTATATTTTTAAATAGTGTTAAAAACTAGTGTATAATAGAAGTATTAATTAAATGTTTTTGAGAGTTTGGGTAACTGTCAAGAGATTTTTTTTTCTGCAAAAATATTACAGAATTGAAGTTTCACATTGTATCCCAGAAAGTTTAATTCACTGCATAGTTTAAGGTTGAAAGAAAAATAAGATTGGGAATCTTTCCAGTATCCTTCCTCGTTGTTGATGTTGGCATGGCAACTTAGGAAAAAAGTGTTTCCACTGTTACAGTAAGCATCAGGATGAATTAGTTCAAAATCCGAATGTAGGTTCATTTTTACTGGGGAAAAGGCAGGAACCTTTTTTTTTTTCTGGTGTTTGTTTTCTCGCACTAATATCTTCTAATAATGAAGATTTGTTTTCCAGTGTTTGTAGTAAATAGTGGGAACACTACAAGTACGTAAGTGAAGTATTCAGGTTTTGAAGCCTTTTTAAAAATCAGTTTAGCTATTAATTCAGTTGTAATTAATTTTACCTTTATATCAAGGAAGCAACAGAAATACATATTTAAAGAAAGCTACTTCACAATGAGGCTAAAAATGCCAACACTTAACTCATAAACCTCATCAAGAAGAGAATGTGTGTTTTCCTGCATCCTGTGTGCAATTATACCTCTAGAAAATTTGTTTGGGTCTTTTAAATTGTGTTTAAAATGAAAAGGATGACACGGGTGTATCTGTGTTGAGTCTAAAGTCAAACTTCATTTCTGAAGGCTACTACCACAAGAATGCGCTAAATTAAAGAGGAAAAATCCCTTTTGAGATGGCAAGCTTCTCAGTTTCTCTTTTGAGGAACCTTGCTATGACTGTTAAGTACATATTTATCCCCTTCACTTAATTTCACTGGTTTGTTATCTTCCTGTTTTTACCAATAAAGAGAAATTGTGAAAGAAGTAGTAAACCAAGGTATTTTCAGGTCCTAAACTTACTCATGTTTGTTCCTTTAGTCTTTCATTTTTAGTTCTTTGGTGTTGACAGTTGGCTTTTTTCGCAGGCATTCTTCCCATAACTTGGAAGTATTTTTGTGCTTTCATAAATTAGTGAAATAATTTATAGTTAGATTTGGTATTGTCTTCATATATCATCTGCTGCTTGTTTATTTTCTGAAGAAAAGGCAGCAGCAAGAGATTTTAATGCTTAAGGGCTCTGGCCTGTTGAAATAACAGAGATTTTCACAAATAAAGTGGTAGGGAGTAAATGAATAATTTGGGAAGCTGCCTCTCCTCTGTGCCAGCTGACGTGAGAACCAATGCCCTCTTACTCTTCTTTATTTATTGTAATTCCTCTTAGGATACTCCTGAGCATGTGTCCATAGTAAGTATCAGGGCCTCTCACAAAGATTTTAATGTCGTCTTTGATGAAGAGATTGTATGAAGTTCACATAATGGGCCGTGGCCTCACTTCACCTGTGTCTCCTGTGACAAGACTAAGTCACCTGGCTGGGCTTGGCCAGAACATTAGGCATCGTTTTCAAGGCCATTATTAGTGCAACCCTATTGCATTTGGAAAGGAAAAGGCTCAATAATCTGCAAGGCAGAGTGAGAAATAATATAATTGGAGGAATTTTTGGAGGAATATAGTCTGATAAACATGATAAAGAAGTGTTTGGTGGACGCTGGTTCAGTTTCCTATCCTTTTCAGTTCCACAGATCTTTCTAATGTCGTTGAAGAATCCTGCCACTGAGAGAATGCTGATTTAATAGTACTTTAATAATTCCTAAGTTAATTTAAGAGGAGCCTCCTAGTTCTTTTCCTGTCCTTATAAGAAAGATCTGATGACATCTGACTTTATACTGGCTGGCTGCTTTTGTTTCTGGAAGAAATGGATGTTTAGGTTCAAACTGCTTTCTTAAAACAACCAAAAGAAGTTTGGCTACTGTCATCCTCCAGAGCACCCCAACTGTTGTTCAGCCATAATTCCAGATTTAGTAATTTTTGGTTAACTTGGTTAAAAATATTTTTTGTAGAGATTATGAGAGTGAGAAGAAAATTTGTAAAATTTTAACTTGATGGATTAATATTAAAAGTGGCTTTAATACTTAAGTCTTTGTTTTTACTTTTTACCAAAACAGGATTTCTTCAGGCGTAAGAGATTTTCATACACAGAAATACAATGGCACTGAATAGAAAAAAATCTGAAATGTTTAAGGCTTTTTTGTTGAGTATTTTTATGCCGTAAGAATTATGCTTACTGTGAACTTTGAGAGCGATCCTTTAAACCTTTTGTTTACTTGAATGAGTCTTTTGGCAGTAGTCTAGTACAATGCTGAATTATTCTAGTATTGTTCTGCGTAGTGCTGTTAAGCTGGCTTGCTCAAGTTAGTACGGAAACTGCGTTTCAGGCTTTTCCAATGACACTAGAAGTGTGGGAGGCTTGTGCTTTGGTTTGGTTTTGTTTCACGTGGAGGTAATCACAGCACGGTAAGAGAAATGTACAGTAGAATTGCACACACGTGCCTGGTGACCCAGCTGTCATTTGAGATGTTACTGCTTCATCCTTTTTTGATACTTTACTCCTCTTCCCTGCCCAGTCTGCCCCCCTGGAGATCACAGTCATAAGCAAAGCTAGCATAAGAGTTCAGGTAGCTCGGTATTTTTTGGTGCAAAAACTCCTGGTTTAGATTAAGCTCCAGCCATTTACTACATGTGGGTGTTTACTCCCTGATTAAAGACAAACAGATAATTTCTTTGGGGAGTGAGGAAGAGAAAGAAGGGCAGCAACATATTCTTGTCCTCTCAAATGTAATTTTTCAGACAGATGTCTTCCATAAGAAGTCTGTGAAGCATAAATATTAACCAATTAAAGTGTCATATTTTAATAGCAGGGCAAGTAATGGGAGTTTTCAAGATGATTTTCTAGATAAAGGTTTTACTGCAGGGCTGAAATACTTCAGCAAGGTAACATTGTGTATGTATTTGGGTGTAATAGCAAAGAATCATCTTTGCAGGATGTTGTACATTGGTCTTCTGGACTGTCACAATTTTAAGATTTCCCTTATTCTTTTGAGCTCTTTTCAGGTTAACAGCTATGGGCAATACTGGATTACTGGTGAAATTAATTTCAGTTTCTCATTAGTCTGCATCTTTCTGGATAATTAAGCAATACATAGAATGCACTGATCATGTAAACTTGTGCCCTGTTTATTGCAGTGTATTATGTGTCTGTTACGTGGAGGCCAGCTCTTGTTCCACCTGCCAAAAAGCAGTAAAAGTTACTTTTCCATTGGCTCTGCTTTTTGTACTTGTCACCTACTAAGTGGACACCAAAGACATGCCTGCGAGCCTGGCAGGCTAATGTCAACCACTGGTGTATAGCCCACGTCTGTCCCATGAGCAGTTGGGCTTCTCACCTCAATGGAGGTTGGGAAACAGAATGCCATGGCTTTAAGAAACTCTTGGTTTGCATCCCTTCCTGAAGGCTGTATTTGCTTTCTTAGTCAAGCTGCTGTGTCCTTAGGAAGGACAGTGCTTGGGAGAGGAGAAAAGCGACACAGATGAGGCTCTTTAGGAGCAAGAGGGAGAAAATCGATGAGTAGGTGTTGCTTAGCTGGAGTGCAGCAGAGGAAGAATGACAGAGTGGCCGGCAGCATGGCACAGCTGAAGTTCGAGTCGGAACAATATGCTACCCACACACTGTACCACAGTTCCACAAGCTTCTGTCTGAGAGCCAGGAGGTGGCAAGGGAGGGAAGGATAGGCTGTCTGCTGCTGACAGCAGGAGGGTGGACGGGAATGATGCTGCTTGCAGCCTTCCAACCTGCTGTTTCAGAGCCAAAGGGTGGGAAGAGATTGAAGGAAGCACTGCATGGAGCAAAGCTTTCTGCATGCTGAATTGGTGCTTTCCCTGAATTGGTGAGCATGCCACTTTGGCAGGTAGATGTAGATGTGAGGATGTCAGGAGCCATGCAATCATGGGTGCTTCAAGGTTCCTGTAAAATGAAAAGTTCCTAGCTTCTATGTTTACAGCAGTCTCTCTTGGCTTTTCAGTGGCTACCTTGACTATTCCACTGTGCCAGAATCTCCTTGTGGCAGTGGCTACTAGTTTCTGAAAAAGAGATAACGTGTGTAAGTTACTCTTGTGCATCTGTCACCCACAGATGAGAGAGCCTGGTTATATTCCTATAAAACGGACAGAGATTTTGTTGGCTCCTATATAGGCCATTGGCTGTCCTTCAGCACTCTGTAGGCCTGCTTCAGCTCTGTCTTGTCTCTAAATCATTTCATGTTGTGAGGGTGCCCATTCTCGGTCGTCTGTGTTGTGTGGAGAAACAGTTTTGTTCCAGCTAATGGAAGCTCATGGGTGTCTGTTTCTCTGATTTCAGAACCAGAGCAGATACCGGATTGCATTCTGGTTCTGTTTGGGATTTTATGTCTTGTACTGGAGGAGGGTAGGAAAGGTGGTGATGTGCCTACTGTGGCTATCTGCTAGACCTCACTCTTTGATGGCTAGCAGTGAATATTCTACAGCAGAATTGAGCTAATTGAGAGAAGAGCTAAGAGTCTGGAATATTTTGTCAGGAAAAAAGCCATGGGACAGTGAACATCTTAAAATAAAGTAAGACTGGTAAAATCTCTATTAGAAGAAATTAGCCCAAAGAAATTAGTGCCACTGGCTGTATAAGAACAATGACATTCAGGAGCAAAGGTTTTGAGGCACTGAAGGTCAGATGAGAATGACAGCTTCCTATGGGACCACTAGAGCTTTTGGGGAACTGTAGTGAATTAAGGCGAAGATGCAATATCCACCCCACCCCTGTCAAATCAAACCAAAACCAAATACTCCAAAGGGTGTGTATATTGCATCCTCCTTAGGGACCAGCTGAGCCAGCTGGGAGACAGACAGTTCTCAAAATAACTGAATGAAATCTGCATCACACTTAACCTAACGATATTACTTAAGTAAATTTGATGAACCAAGGGAATTCTTCTGGCATCTAAAAGAGCCATGGGTATATTAGTTTCCCTGTTATCTCTTATCTTCCACTCCCTCACTGTGTAGCGCTGGTAACATGCATTCTTGGCATAGCTCTATGGCTTCTAACAAATTCTTAATCCTCTCTGCAGTTAATACATTTGAAGATGCAAATTTGATACTAGGGAATCAGGTGAAATTTGGGACATTCTCCTTGTACCTGTGTACAGCAGTTTTTTTCCACTCTTGAGATCAGCGATTAAGTGTATTTTTTCCTCTCCTAATGGTACATAGGTAGGTTACTGTGCTTGGAAGTTATCTTCTTGAAAGAGTGGGGAGAGATTAAGTGGAGAAAAGATGGGTAGTGGGAAGACTAGAGAACAGCAAATGGAAAACTTGGTTCTGATTAAAGTAATAGATTGGCACAGAAAATAATTGGAAATGTCAACTTAAATTCTGCAGTTTCATAGTCACTAAGCTGAAAGCAATGAGATCTGGAAAACAGCATACAGATATTCTGATCAACAACACCACCACCCCTCAAAAAAAACCTCAAAGTAAGTATATTCAGAAAGACCTATCTAGATATAGACATATACAGTTTATATAAGTTTACAATAGACGTGTGGGTATGTATATATATAGTATAATGTATATACTGCAGTGATTCTGTGATTTGTGTTTCCTTTAAGTTTTAACGATCCATGGAACATCCAGTGGAAATATTCCACTAAATAATCCTTTGTAAGAACACAAAGCATTCTGTAATTAATATATATTTGTCTCAGTTTGGCAGGAGTTTGTTTTGTTTTGTTTTAACAAACAGTGTCAGTAGCAAAAACAAATGTCCTTTAATGTGTGGATTCTTTTGGTTTCCCTGTAAATATTTGATTGTTGTTTTATCTGTTATGAGGTGAGAGAGCAAACTGAGTAGGTACTGATTTCCCAGTAAGTCTGTCTTTGTCATTGGTACTGCCAGTTCCCACAATCCTAGCATTCCCAGGGCATCAGTCAGTGTCTACAAGGAACAATTTTCAAATATTAAAGCATGTGAAAAGACATACAGGCCAAAACTCAGAGCTCTCTAGGGACTGTGACCTCTTAAATGGAATATATTCTGACATTTTCACAGGCTACATGAAAGAATTCCAGCAGGGTCATTCCATTTGGTAAACTTCTAAACAAACATTCCGTCATTTTAGTTTGATTTATAGGTGTTTTTTTTTTTAATTATCTGCTTATTATGAAGATATTAACATGGGAGACATGACCTGTGACTGACTCAATTCAAGGCATCTGGTATATATGAAGAGATGCTGTTAGAGGGCTTGGCATTTGAGTGATTACAGGAGATACAGAAAGTATGTTTTCCTTTAAAGACATCTCTTGATCAGACTGTCTTATACTTTTTTTTTTTCCTAAAATTCTTTGTGGATAACTAAATGCATAGCTAGAAAAGAATGTTAATTTTAAATTCCACTGTATAATTGTTTTAAATTGTTAGAACTAAATCCTAGCTGCCTATGTTATAGTTGAAATGTTTGCTTATGATACAGCCGCTACAAGAAGGTAATGTAATGCAAACAGAACTGGTAATTGATGGGAAGTGCTTATGAAATGAGCCTTTTGCAAATCATAGGTAACATAGTGGATGACCAAATAGTGTCCTTCAAAAGAAAAATTATATGTAGTTTTATATATGCAGTTAAACATATATAAAAATATTTAATGTATATCGTATATACACTTTTTAAGTATTTATTTCTTTAGATGGCTATATTGGCAAGGCTGAATGGTGGGGAATTTTCATTTAAATGGTGAGCACTGCCAACATATGTCCTCCCTTAAAAGGAATTTCTGCAGGTGTTAGTGGGAGAAGTAGAACAAGCAGATTTATTAATTTGGTATCACTGTAAGTGTTTGGGATTTTTCTGGGAAGAGTAACTGAGGTAGATAGTGACCACAATTTGGATTGTTTGAGTCTTTGATACCACAATGGTTGAGAATACAGGCAGAAGTCTTCAGTCCTTATGAGGCAATTCCTTAGTCACAGGATAGCACACAATCCTATTGCAAAAATTACTCACATTTTTCATCTGATGTTTTGAAAAAACAAATAGAAAGATATACTTGATGTTTAACTAGCGAAAGAATATGAAGATGAGAGACTTGAATATTTTGAGGTTTGTATATTTATCTTAAATATAAACATAAGACTGTATTGAGATTTACTGTTGAGTTGTTTGACAAATGTCCTAAATGTTCAAAGCAAATAACTTATCTACTGGTATAGAAAATATTTTATTTTTTTTTTAGCAAGAGAAGGTGACAGAATAGAAGTCTATTGTAAGTGGCAACTGGGGGCGGCACTCAAAAAAACCTCAAAGCAAAAGCCCTTAAGTTTGAGGTAACATCCTTACTGTTTAAAGTAGTAATAGAATAAATTATAACAGGGATTGTTTAAATGAATGTTTTCGTTTGTGTAGTCAGAGCACTGTTTTCCTGTGTGAAGAAATTCTTACACCATGCTGAACAATGATGGATTATCCTAACACAACAATAAAGGACCAAGAAATTCATCAAGGTGTGCTTAAAGCCAAAATGAAATGAATGTTTGAGTAATTAAGCTTTTTTCCCTGCTTCAAAATCTTATGGAGGTGAAATAAATTAAATACCTAAAGCTGTTCTAATTTTTTTTTGTCTAGAGTTTAAATTCATCTGCATTTAAGATGAAGTATTGAGCTCCGTATGATGTGAAGAGTTGGAATGTACTGTTAAAGCAATTGTTGCTTAGTTACTTCATGTTTAATGAGGTTGTAAAGTTGCTCACAGTTGGTGATCTCACTCACCAGATCACTGATACTTAAAAAGATAACAGGTCAGTTCCGAGTGGCAGACAGGCAGGCACTGTGGAGGGTACAGTGTTGCTGCATTGTTTCCTCTCGTACACTGTGATTTTGGCAGATATCTCTTCGGCACTTCCTCTTTCTAAATAATGCTTTTTCTGTAGGCTGAAGGTTGGCTGAACTCTTGAAAGTCTGTGTTGCAGGAGGATGGAAAGAAAAAGCATTTATTACCTTAGATTAGAAGCAAACAAATGTTTATTAGAAACTTGTGCAGTACCTTGCTGTTAAAGGAGATGTTACTGGATTTTGGTTTATGGAACTGACAGGGATGTTCCGTTCTGAAGCCTTTTTTCTTCATTTTCTTCATTTCACCAATAAATTTGAAGTAAATTGAAATTAAAATGAGGGGCACTTCTACCCTCTGAATATGATACGAATTCCAACAGATGTAATTTTTATTGAAACAAGAAGGTTGTTGTGTATCTTTTACTTCAGCTTCTGGTTTTGATACACTGATGCTGTTTGTAATGTGTTTAAACCTGTGATTGATAGATATAACACGCAATGTTTAAGATTTTATTTTAGCTGAAAGAGATGTTCGTTTTGTTGTGTGATAGAAACTAGTGTTTCAGGAAGAGTTTTGTTTCTAGCTCATCGCAGGTTTCTGTGTGATGATCCTCAGTGTCATTTAGCTACTTGTACTGTCAAGAACAGCTCTTTGGAAACAGGTAGAGGTTCAAATCAGAGAGGTTATGCATCCAGTAATTACTTTGGAAACAAGTAGTTCTCTTTATTATTAAACCTTCTGTATTTAAGTACAGAGCAGCAGAAAGATGAGATGAAAATTTAGCAATTTGGAACAGTTTTTCAGCCTGTTTTTTAATAATGCCATCAATTTCAAATGACAATCCAAATTCCAGCTGCCTTCTAGAATCTGAACACAAGAGCATTTCAAACTGAGTGGAGCTGAAAGACCTCGAGCTTTTTTTGTATATATTTTCTGTTTCATGGGTTGTGTTCTATTTATTGTATAACTGCTAAAATAAAGGCTTTAAAGAGTAGTCAAAGAACAAACAAGTCGCTATTGTTTCTCTAATACTTCTAAAGGATTTTTTGTTATAAGACAACGTGGGTAATTTGAATGGGAAGGCATTATGTTCCCACCATCGAAGCCTTTCACCAGTCCTTTTAAGATAAATGTGGAATTAGCATCCTTAAAACCAACAATGAAAGTAACTGCTGTACAAAGCAGGTTTTAAATGTCAAAACAATGAACTTCAAGACAGATACTATCCAAACATAGGAAGTATGTTCAAAGTATGAGCATGGTGTTGGTGGCTGATGACAGGGCTGCTATTCTGCAAGAGCTTAAAAAAATTACTATCAGATTTGGAAGTGCATGAGTAAACCTGAGAAGTAGGTATTGTGCTTTAGCAGTCAAAGGTAAGCACGCAGGTGAATCATTCTAGGAGAGTTACAAATTAATTTTCTTAAGCAGGGAAAAGGGAGCTCTTAATTGGCAAGTGGATTGGCTCTCTGGGGATCGCGAGGCACTTGCCCTTGATTCACATGGGACCTGCTTGAGACTGGAGGACACATTTGAACAACTGACTATTGTTAAGTTAGCAGATGAATTTAGTACTCCAGTGTGCTAACCAGCTGACAGTGGTTCTGTTCCTTCTAGCACAGTTCTTAGGAATGTGAGAAAGTCCCTCATAAAAACATGCACTTTTCCCATGTTACAGCAACTGCAGCCACTGAGCCTCCAGAGGTGAGATGCCCCCCAGGTGCCTGTGAAACTGTCTCCAAATTTTAGACTTTTCTAATACATGTTGAGACATGGTGATTATTTTTTCTTTGAAGCCTTATTGCTAAAAAGCAGTATGTGTTTGTATTCTGCTTGTCTGGGTTATTTTTTTTTTCTGAATGTGTGTAGTTTCTTATGCATAGTAAGTGTTCTGGCTGCAGGCAGTGAGGCAGTTCATTTTATTTATTAAGGAGATTCAACTTTTTTCTTCCTTTCTGTAAAAATCACTGCAGAAGTAGATGTATTGGAGTAGTCTATCATTTGTATTTAAGCAAAATCTAATTTAAGTTGATATTTCTTATACAAGTGATGTGCAAACAACAAATCTTTAGGCTGGGAGAGCTGCCTCAAATCATTTATGCTGCAAGAGTGTTTTGTTTGCCTGTATTTTCAGTTCCTTAGATGTCAAGAAGTTGATACGACCTAGTAAGCTCACATCTCCTTTGAATCTGCAGTTGAGTAGATCTAGGTCTCCCCTCTCCCAGCTGGTGAAGACAGGGAGAGACTTTCAAGTCCTCCTGGCTGTGTCACACAGCCCCACACCCCACGTACCCACAGTATTGTCAAACTGATGCCAGAAAAGTGAAACAGTTTTTCTGAGTCGAGATGTCCTTTATAATTTCAGGCTGAAGGATTTAAAATAAAGTAGAGGTGTGGAAAATATGTATGATGATCGCATTTTTAGGCCAAAGGGAACGGAAAAGGGACCTGCTAGAGTTACTTGTTGACACGTGGTGACTACTTAAAATTATGTATAGGGTTTTTTTCCCCTGAGTACCTGAAATGCAAACTAGTCTGGTGTTCCCCTTTGGCCAATGCCAAGTGATTAGAGAAGATCCCTTTCCCCAGACCCTTCCTGGTTGACAATGAGAAGTTGATGACTCATGTGAGATGAATGGGAAATGCTGGAGAGAATGGCAGATCAGAAGCTCCCCGAGGAAATACTCCTAAAACTGTTGGGAATAATGAGATGTATAGCTGTAATGCAAAAAAGAAAATAACAAAATAATTGGTTTTTAGGTATTTACAACAAGGAACAGAATCTCTCTTAGACTGTGTGGAAAGAGATGGGAATAATAAATGGGTTTCTGACTTACCTCTGCTAGATAAAGGTCTCTGAAACGAGACCTGGGGCTGAGGCAGGTAGGAAGGTTCCTCAACATAACTTTTTCAAATGCCAGTGTGCAGCTTTGTTCACTGCTGAAACTTAATGAGTAATGAATGTGCCAGTCAGGCAAAGATAAAGTATTTCTGCTGCCTGCAGCAGTGTTCAGAGCAGTGGGGGAGGGGAGAAGGAAGGGGAAAAAGGGAGAGTCCTCAGCAGTAGTTTGTCTTAGGTATCAGTGAACCCTGCGCCTTCAGCAACTGCTGGATTTATTTTTAACTGCTTGACTCATTCTTTGTCAGATGATTGACCATCAAGCTGCATATTGAAACACGAATGTGCAAAGGAAGCAAGCATAGCAAAAGGAAAAGGGGGAGTGGTTGTCTGGGAAGAGAGGTGGGATTTGGGAGTTCTGCTTCACATGCTCTGCGCCTGCTGTCTGAGCGAGTTACAGGCTCCAAAGCAGAGGCAGCGTACTGCAGGTCAGCCTAGAAAGTGCAGGATGATGGCTGCTTTCGGCGGCACAAAGGCAAAATTGCTCATTTCTTAGAGAAACACCTGGAAGCAGCGTTTGGGAAAGCAGTGACATCTTGGCAACAATATTTTTTTTTCTTATGCTGGATTTTGCCATTCTAAAGGATTCTCACCATGATCGATAGCTCCAAGAAGCAGCAACAGGGCTTTGCCGAGATTTTACCCGCAGGAGATGTTAAGCCACTGAAGGAGAAGGAATGCCTTGAGGTGAACAGCCAGAAGAGTCTCAAGGAAGGTCAGTCACTTGCTGGTTGGGGGACAAAAAGTGCAGAAGTACTGGGCAGATTCAGTTCACCAGCATTTGTGGTGTAATGCTGTCAGGAAGAATTTTTGTACATTAAATTTGGTATTGTTTTCCCTCTTTAAAAAAATTCTGAAAGCTAAGTTCAGAATTTACCCGAGACTGTTAACAGTAACAGCTTGACAGAAATCGTAGTATGAAGAAAAATAAGTATTCTTTTCAGAGTAGCATTTAGTGCTGAATTCATTAAATACTCTGAAAATGTTCTCTAAATATTGCACAAAATGCTTCAAAATGTCACTATTGAAATAAATATAATGAAATAAATATAATTAGATATGACACTTGAAAATAAAATCCCACAAACCTTCAGTTTTAGACGTGTATTACTGCCTCATTTTCAACAGTGCTTTTCTCAGCTTTCTCTGGAGTTCCCCTCTCCCCTCACATTTTAGATTTAACTTTGCTTTCCAAATGTATGCTTTTCAGATTATGTCTCCTTAAATTATTGGGTTTAGACTGCATTAAATTGACATAATGCATAAGTTTGTAAACTTATCATGTTAGTTTGTAAAATAGCAATAGTCTGAGGATATTTGGAGCATAATTTAAAGCTGATAAATGGTACTGTACCGGATTCATCTACATTAGTATTTGTTAGGCTGTGGCAGTAATACTGCTGAGATACGGGAGCTGCCTTATTCCTTCTATCTGGGGGTATTCTTGTAGCTGGCCCGTGTTAAGGAGGAGAAGGAAGAGACCTCTTGAGGTCAGCTGCCAGCCCTGCACAGAACAGTTTAATTGGTGTATGTTCATATACCAGGCTCTTTGCAGTTCAAAACTCAAGCTCCAACTTCTTAATCAGTCAGAAACAAACTGTGTGTGTAGTAGACAAAATTCCTTCTTTCCTTTTCCAGCACTCTGCCTCGGCTTTTACTGCAGATATCTCTGCATTGTCTGGTGATTCAGAGAGATTTTTTTTTCCTGGGTGTTGAGACAAGACTCCTGTTTTTTCTCCCTTCTATGTGAGATCATGCCTTTCTCAGAATTTAACTGCTGGCTTTGTTTGGGGTTTTGTTTGTTTGTGTTTAAACTTAGATCTTAATAATGTTTAAAATAGCAAAAAGCCCATATTCATTATTGAATTCAGTAACTGACAGTATATTTAAAAAAGCCCCTTTACTTAGCCCTAAGTTAGGGCTAGAGTAAACATTTGTTTTTATATACTGTATTGATACCAAAGGTTTCTTATTGATCAGAATGATAGATAATAAGTTGTGTGTTGATGCATGTGGCTGTGGCTGAGGGCATAACAGTTCTGCTTCCTTTACATCAGGAAAGTACTGATTGAAAGACAGTGATTGAAGAGAAAGGGCCAACAGTGGCTTCTTTTTCGTGGTGTTTGCCTTGCAACTGCAAACAGGCTGGGTTAAACCTGCTGCTGCTGTCTCTGAAGCTCAGTGGGGCAACAGGAACAAAGAAAGAAGGCGAGGAAGTTGAGAGGGACAGAGGAGTAAGCTCACTGCTGTGGGAAATACTATAGGGAAAAAAACCTAACTATCAAAGCTACCAAGAAATAAAGGGGAGAAAGATGGGAAAAAGCAAGCATGGTGGATAGGGTAGGTGGGCTAATAAGTAACCACGGTAATCGTTACCTTCAGTCTTCTTTGAATATGTCAGTTATGTAGAAAGTGGATGAAAGAACGTACATTACAATAATGATGGTCTGTCAGAGTAACAAAAAACCTGCAATTATGGGACACTTCCAGTCTAAATTAATGAATATTTTAGAGTTTCAATTATTCAGTGCATAAAAGAAGATAAAATTGTTTTTCACAATCACTATCTTTGCTTTCTTTTCTCTGTTTTAGTACAAGTTCTGCATTTTCACTTTTCCCCAGTGAACACTGCTTATCTTTTTATCTCTCCTATGTTTGGCAGCCTAATAAGTAATATAATGAACCTCTTTTTGAGAGTACGGATGACTACAGGATCTCCTCTTCCAGCGTTTCCTTTTTCTAAAGCTTAGAAAAAACCCAAGCATTTTCTTCCTTGTGGTATATAGAATGAATTATTGAAAACATCGCAAATCTACTTGATTTGCATCTAGAGAGACTAAAACAGAGCTTCACTTTCTCTGTTTATAATGTTACATAATGTTTGTTAATTTCATCCTACTTAAATAACACTGTAAATAACATTAAAACACTTATTTTACACAACAGTATATTTTAGATTAGTTTGTGGCATTCTGTCTCTCCCCCCTTCCTTCTTTATTGTTTAATTCAGCCGATGATGTGACTGGTTCTGCCACCTGAATCATCAAGAGCTTTTTGTTAGGACACAAAAATCCTTATGAATACCGTCTCACTGGTTAAAACTGCAAAAAATAAAAATATAATTCTATTGGCAAACCCAGATGAATTACACAGAGGTCAAGTAATTCAGAATGTGCTACAGCCTTTGCTTCATAATCTATTTTGCAGTTTGATAAATCTAAAAAGCTAGAGATGGAACAGTGTGCTTATTTCAGCAATGAGTTTTATGAGAATTGTTAGGTGCAGTTCTTTTTTCACTTAGTATTTCTTTTTAAGTAAAGAGACTTTTGATGGAAACACAAATCCCAACACTGTCTTCAGCAAATTAATACTGAGGGCATTGGAAGGTTATATTACAAGGATGATTTTTTTTCTTTGTTTAGGTTAATGAGTACTCTTAGAAGATACATATTATAGCATCCTATAGCACAGGAGGAAACCCTCTTAATTACCCTATTTTCTTGTAAACAACTCATATGTTACTGTCACCTACTGTCCTGTGAAAACAGATCTCAGTTTTAACTGTTTTATCAAAACTACCTTTTGTGGGAGCAAGGAACAGAACAATTTTTTGGCTCTGAGACTAATGCAGTGCTAACTAAACAGCTTTTTCAGAAATTCCTGTAGCATTGACTTCTAATGTCAAATAAGTGTCCAAAACATTTAGCAAATTCAAATGAAGAGTCTTGAATGAAAATAGGACATCGTTGTGCATACAGTTAATAAGAAAGAGTATCATCAACCATGCATATCTTAGGAACTAGAAATAGATTTAGGCCGCAGATTAGAAGGTTTCTAACTGAGCAGTGAAGTGAATTTACGAAGTCTTGCCTTGTACCCTAAATTGTTTTAATATAAATATTGATGAGCTCCTGCAAGAGTGTATGACCACACAGAACTCTTGAAGACACGCTATTAAATTGGTGAAACAAATCAGTGCGGTGCTATCTCAGGTGGGATTTAAAAGGATGTTGTGAGGTTATGNTTTGTTTGCACCATATTTTTCATATATTAATCTGAGCTTCAAAGTTACCGGTTGCCTGCAGGTTACTGTAAGGAGAAAAAAAAACAGGAAGGAAATTTTCTTTCCACCTTGAAACATAATTTATTTCCTGGAGTTGTGTTGCTTTTTAATGTTACTGTTTTGTGAGGAAGTGGAGACTGGCAAGTGCTTGAAACAGGATACAGCGTGGAAGGAGTAAAGCACAGGGATTTCTCAGGTGCTTGCTGGAAATGTCTTCATGCTGTCTGGTTAACAGATTACCAGATGTAGTCAGGAAGGATTTCTTTCCTTCCTCTCTTGCAATCAAATCAATATTGCATGAGCATTGTTTGTTTAACAGATTTTCTGCTATTGCTGGCATGTGGAGTATTGGTGATACTCTTGACCTCTACTGCTCTCCTGCGGTAGCATGTTAGGCTTAAAGATTCTGCTGTTGGTTTGCTGGTTTTGTTTGTTGTTTGGTTGTTTGTTTGTTGTTTTTTTAAAAAATCTTTAAGCTTTGTTATATGCTGTTCAGAGGTGTTGGTATGACCCCTTATCAGTGGCAGTCTGTAAGGTGTGGTTCTTGAAACACAGATAATGAGAAAAATACTGGAAAAAACTCTTATTCCTGTTGTCTTTGTTGATAAAAGCAGCACTATGAATTCAGTGTACTGATCCTGCAAGTTCTAAGGAAACTTGCTACAGCAACTACAGGATTTCTTAAATCCTAGGATTAGGACTGCTGCTGACAAAAGTAGGTGTAGTTTCATCCAGCCCTGCCAGCCTCTTTCTTGTGTCTGCATTGGTTATGCTGCAGCCCTGAAGTGAGCAGGCTCAGTGACCAGGTATTACTGAAGCCTAGTTATTTCACCAGTGTGAGTTTTCAGCCAGATCAGAGCACTGACCTGACAGGCTGCATCTTTGCCAGTGTTGATGCAACAGAAGCAGCTGTGGTTGGAGTGAGGAAGAGATCATTGTCTTTTCATCAGTAATCCTGTCTTAGATCATCCAGAGTTATGAAACCACACTCTGAAACCACTGTCTGTTTTGTTGCTAGGCTGGAGGTTTCTTCTTTCCTTTCACAAATTATCCAACAAAACATGTATGTACCTCAGCCTTTCTAATGCAAAGTCCTTTTTAATGCAGCAGCTTCGCTGTCACTGTAAGCAATCTGACTGTCCACTGAGCAGGCATCTGCAGAAATCTGATGTTGTCTACATGGCAGAGCTGACACAATGCCATCGCTTAAATCCCAGTTTGCAATCAGGCATCTTAGCGTAAATGCACCTTCCTCAGTATTTTGAATTAATGTGTAATCTTGTGAGTTGGAGGATCTTCTTGGTTATGCATTTTGTTTGCCTAGGAAAAGCATGAAAAATGGAGGTAGTACCTTCTTGAGAGGGCTTAGCTGGAATCATCTGTCATCATTCAATGTAATAGCTCCAAATTATCACCGAGCAAGTCTGAAGTAGATGGAGAATTTGAACACAAGTTTCACGAGTCCCTTGGCAGAACACTTCTTGGCTGATAGTAGTATTTGAGGAAATGCAAATTATTTTTTTAAAGAAATCAGAAGACTGTACTAAGCAGAGGAATACTTGCAGGTTTAGAAAAATGTAATTATTGTGTGCAATTTTACAGAATACTTGAAATACAACCTTGAATTTATTCAGACTTTCTGCCCAAGATGGTAGTAGTGATTTTAGATTTAAACAGAATTGTGAAAAGTACAGATTTTGCTTTTTCCTTCTACATACATATATATATATATTCATCCCAGCAGACATGCTGGTAATTTGTTTGGAGACTCGTGTATGTTCTGGCTTGTTTCTAAGCAACATGTTCCATAGCAATAGGATCCAATACAGATTGTCCTATATCCTAGTGATTTAAGCTTCTCAACTGATGATATTGTTATGCTTTATATTTTTTGTTTAAATGTTACATTTACATTTAGCTATCTTTCCCATTTAGCTTATCATTTTCTGCTGTCAGTATGATGATGTTACTTCTGGAAACAGTTATGTGTACATTATTTCTGGCTTACAGGCAAAAGCTTTAAATCACAGTGGTATAATTTAAAAGATTTGGAGGTTCTGCAAGGTTTCCCTCCAGAATTCTGAAGAGATTATCTGAAATGGCCCTCAGTAGTCTCCACTTACGTTCTTCACATTTATCCAGAACATTTCTAAGCTGAAATTAAAGTGTGACTGAATAATTGCTTAAAATGAGTATACATCGGAGGCTGTTTCACTTTCCTTAATTATTTTGGATGTAGTCTTAGCAAAAAATCACATATACAAAAATTGAAAAAAGCATTCAAAGTGTATAAAAATAAGTAAGGGATTCTTTTATAAAAATAAGTAAAAATAAAATATATTTTTTTAAATGATACCCTGGCATATGTGAAAGTTTTGAAGACTGAACCCAGTATAACATATTCACTCATGTTTAGATGATATCTGATTTCTTTAATGATTAATTCTTTTTAATTTAAAATTAAGAGTATTTAACGTAGTGTACCACCATGTTCAGGCTGACAGGAGGTGAGTACCACAATTTTAAATGCATTTTGTCTTTAAAATGCTGTACAACTTACTTAGAATTGCTTCCAAGAAATTACAGGTAGCTAAATATTTTCAAGGCTTTTCCTTTGTTCCTTCTTTGACATGCCACAGAAATGAAAAGAACGCTGCATTACCAAATTTCTGACTTTAGACACATGTGGAATGAGTAATGCTTAGTACAAACTAGCTACCGTATTCCATAACTTTCCTGAAATACATGCCTTGCATATCACCTGCTCTTTCTTTTACTTATTATCTAAAACATTTGGTTTATTAAATTTTTAGTCTTGTTTACAGAACAATTAAATATTAGTTGAAAAAGTTAACCATTTTTGTCTCAATAAAGCATTTAATGAATTATAAAGAGAGTACACCACCATATAGAGTCAAGGGAGAAATAATCACAACTCGNCAGAGTTAAGTACTTGTTACTTGATTTCTGCAATTCGGTATCTTTACCCTGTGCTGTGAGGTTGGTCCAGAATTCCAAGACAAAGCTGATGCTCAGATCCCTTGTATACTTCACCTACCATCAGTGAAATAATCTACTGCCACCCTGCTGTTCATAGACTTGTATTAATGTATTAGTCCTGATGCCAAATAACTAGTTATAAATGACTTCAGATCGAGGATACGATAGAAGAGGTCATCTCCTGCAGCAGTGCTTCATTGCAGCTAGAAGGGCTCTTGTTAACATCTATTGCTCTGTGTTCAGCCTCAACAAGTTAGAGATCTTGGCTGCATAAAAGCTGTTTTAAGCTGGCAGAAAGAAATGGAGGCTTTCTGTGTAACAGCTTTTAATTTAAAGGAAACGGCCCTGTTTCCAGCACTGTCTGTTTCCATGGCAGCCAGCCTAGCAGCCTGCACTGGAGTTTCTACCAGTCTTGGAAATTTCCAAGGAGTATGTAGGAATGTTGGACATTACATTTTTGCATTTTTACTTCCAGTTTTAAGGGCTTAAATAGCTAACATCCACTGTATTTTAACTTGGGAAGAAATAATGGGATTATTACATACAGAACATAAAAAAGTCTTTGCATTATTTTTCTTCCTGCTGTCATTTGAAAGAAGCATATGCTGTCTAATGAACCCCTTCTCAATGGCTTAGTGTCTGTTTCATCTGTATAACTGCTAAATGTCAACAACTATTTGCTGTTTCATAGTCCCTTCTATAAAAAGATAAAAAATTTAAATTAATAGGATAAGTAATTAACCGTGTTAGATGTGGAATTATTAATGCTGGAACTCTGCACAGTACAAGTTCTGTTTTTTTTCAAGACAAGCAGCAGTGGTGAAAGCTTGTCAATCAGTGTAGATAGCATTGTTCTTGCAGGACAACTATCAATTTATTTTTGGCCTCTTGACATTCCAGTGCTTGTGATTATTTAGTACTACTTTGAGACATCTTTTCCATAGGATACAAATTACAGATTTGTAACAGAAATCACTTGCTCAACTTTGGTAATAGCTATTTGTTCTAAGTTATTTAATAGTACACTTTATTTTCACTTACTCTACTATTCGCACTAAGACCTGACTGGACTGCTCTGTATTTCTTGCTTTTCAAAGGGTTTTACGTAGAATGTGATGTGTACTTACTTAAGTGCCTATTTGTACCAGCTTTCTTGCATTCAAACCAGCATATTGCTTCAGCAAGGTATTGAGGATCTGCTTGTTTCGGTTAATCTTTATGGCACAGAGCATGTGAACCTGAACAGTACTTACTGTTTGAAAATAGAGGCCATTAACTTTATAAAATTTGTGAGGAGGGATTATGCTTTTTCATTTTGTTAGTAAGTATTAAATAAGCCATGTAAGATTTAATAATTATTTTATTGACTGAAGAAAACACATGGAAATTTTGGAATCTCTGCACCTGGTGTTAAAGTGTTAATCTTAAAATCATATACTGACTTGAAAATAAAAAAGAATACCCTCCCTTCTCCCTCAGTCAAGGCAGGAGTCTGACTGCCTCTCTGGGCATGGCTTTTATTCAGAAGCAGTGCAAAGACAATTTCTTGGAGTTGCAGTTGTCAGTTCTGGGCCTTTATTTTGGAGGTCATCTTCTATGATTTTAAATGTTATGCAGGTAACTGCCTGATTTTACAAGTGTAAAAGCGAGAGGTAAACTATTGGGCAATGAGCTGAATGGAATTACCTTGATAGGAACAATCTGTTAAACACAGTTTTTGAGTAAGTACCACCCCACGGGGAACTCTGTTTTGTAGTATATCATGTCTTTTGAATGAATTGTCCTTTCCCCAGATTCCACTCTGGTTTGTCTGTAAACAGTTATTTGTAATAAAGGGAAAAAAAAAAAACCAANGTATTAGATTTAATTACATTAGATGTAAACCAACCTGCATTCTATTCTACGGATGTTCTCACTGAAATAAATGAGCAATTCTTTGACAAAAGTGCAAAGCTGTGCTCCATTTTCACATCATTCTTTCCTGTCTTTGAAGATAATTTAATCACATTTTCCCTATTGAAAACTTCAGATTTACTTTCCATGACTCCCATCTTCCATATCTTTCTGGCTGTTCTTTGAGCTGCTTTTTATGGGTCCCCATTTCCTTTTGAGCTTTTCACAAACCTCATTCCTATTCCCTTACTTTATACCCACTTCAGGTTCATCTCCAGTACAAAGATACAAGTCTGTCTGTGACTTGTTTCTGCTCAGGTGTAGGGCTCAGTCAGTCTAACTACAATGACAATATAAAGGTCATTACTGACTGTAGTGTGACCATCTGCTCTGGCACACCGACCTGTAAGCCCAATACTCTCTTTGACTAGATGTAGCTATGCAACCCATGCACAGGTGTTACCGTTTCTTTCTTAGAAACATCTCTGCTTTTTACTTTGTCGCTGCAGGGGATAAAAGTATTTTAGATCCCTATGTCTTTTATTGAGATATAAATATTAGCTTTTTCCTGATCTGTTTGATTTGGAAAAGCAAAAATTTTTTTTCCAGCTTTTAAAAATAATATATTTCATTTTTTTAATTCACAATTACTTTCTATTTAGAAACTTTCTTTAATAATTTGTTCAGTTGCTCAATATTTATTTAAATGCCAGAAAAATCAGACACCAAACTTTTTTTAACCTTCTTAATTTTGGAGTTGTTTGCAAAAACAAACATCTGGTTTTCATCCAACTTTGTTTCTGTTTAACCTCCTTGCTCTGGTCAAGTAAAAATCTTCAATGATTATCTTGTTATACCATCTTTCTAACTATGAGTCATATCTTCTTTAGTATTCCCCCTGCACTGCTTCCCTCTTAGTCATGCTACAGGCTGTCCTTTCTTACTGTGTAATATATGTAAGTTCCTAATATTTAATAATCTTCTATAGCTCTCATTTTTTCAGTCTTCTCACAGTTTTTATAACCTGTCCAGATACACGAGACAACTGCAAAATCATCCCTTCTTTGCTTTGTGATGCCCAGTGTAGGTTAACAGATGATGGGTAGGAAAGTCGCGTTATGAGAGACAATAACTCTTTGTTGTGTATATATTTGCTACAAAATGCTAAAGCTTTGCACCTGAGTGCATATGGTTTATACGCAGTTACATTCTTACTGCTCTTCTCATCCTTCTGCTAGAGTCCACTGTGTATTCTCTTGTAAAATTATATATATACATTGTTGAGGAAATGGGTCCATTTTTACTCTTTCTGAAAAGCTTAAGCCAAATATCCGATCATAATTGAAGCCACAAATCATAGATACAATACATTGATAAATTACGTAGCAGGGCTTCCCATCATCTACATAGGAAATTAATGTTAATTAAAGAATTATTTGAAACCAGTTGGAAAATAAGAGATAAACTGTCTACATGCTTACCACTATTTTTTTCTGAATAGATTTATTTCAGTCTCCCTCCCCCATCTCCTGGGTGAATACTGGGGCCATGGCCAAGCAGCATTAATTTTCAGGAACTGACAGAAATCACATCAGCCACAAACATAAGTAACACATCCACTGGGGTATATTTTTACGTTGTTGATACTTCCATGGTGTAGGGCTGTGTGCGAGTGTGAGGTCAGAGGGAGGCACAGCCTTTCCCCCTTTCTGACGCACGTCACACCAGACAGCACACACAGGGAGCTGCAGGAACTGCATCGTGCTTAATGAGTCCGTCCCAGCGCACTCTGTTCAAAGTGCTTCCTCTTGGGGCACACACATGGTATGTTCCTAAAACTTCCATGTTGGTGGTGCTGTTGAAAGAGGGTTGTAAACAGGACCTTGACTCAGAAACTCTGGTACTTTGTTTTTTGAGGGGTTTTTTTGTTTGTTGGGGGGTTTGTTTGTTGGTTTCCAAGAGAAATTTCAGCAACAGAATGTACCTCAGGCACACTCGTTTTAAAGTATTCTTTAGGAGAACTCGGGAATGCATATAGGAAGTGTTGGAGTAGTTATTTAGCCTACTTGTGTTGGCAAAGTGCAGAGTGAGGCCCTTCTGATTTTTCCTCCCACAAACTTGCCAATGAAAAATTAAAATGCGATAATTGCTAAATGCTGAACTGAGGGGATGTGTTCAGACTGTCCAATCCAACTGTATGACCTAACAGTGAGCATTGTCTGTCTTGGTGTAGTGGAATGCCAAATAGAAATCTGATCCTTTCCATATGAAAGATTAAAAGTCTTTGTCTGAGAGTCCTGTCAATATCTGGATCTGGGAAAGCCAGATTTCTAATTAATAAGTAATAAATTTCTCATAAAACTCTGCCCCTTTAGATGTAGTTTTAACAGCTAAACTAATTCATTGAAAAAACACTGTCAAGCTATTTTATGCTGCACAAAGACTTTGCACATCACATTTGAGATTGCAGTGATTAGAATTTTAAATAAGTCTGGTAAGATGAACAAGTATCTGTTGTCTGTAGTAGGTCTCAGAGAGTAGATGGTGTATGCACTTCCTACAAAATAATCTTCCACTATAGCCATCTGTCTAAATTAATGAATTAGTGAGGGCTTTCAAATTGTTGCTATCAACTCTGCTAAACAATGTGATGATTCTATAGTGTGAAGGTCAGATTGAAAGTTGTTTAAATTTCCTACTTCTGTTTCCTAATATCTGAAACCACCATACCAGCAATGCTTTAGTAGCCATAGCTGAACCAACTACACTTACAAAATGGGTTTTATGATAAAGCTCAGTAAAAATGAAAGCCTGAATAAAAAGCATAGTAAAAAACAGATATCACATCCCAAAAATGCATTTTTTCTTAATAGGTGACTCGCCTATCATATGTTGATGACTCACATCAGTGGTAACATTCCTGTACCTGCTGTAATATTCCTTGCATTCATTTGTTGATCTACCGTGTTCCAGGTGATAGAATTGAAAAAAAATACTAATCTGGATTTACTTACTGTGTCTGGTGACATATATCAGCTCTACCCTGGACATAACTGATGTTGGAGGAGGTCATTTTTCTGGAAGACCTTGAACCTAAAATAAAGAGGCATATGTTTAAAACTGACTTGTCTACCAAATCTTTTACCTAGTTACACGTTTTTAGTGTGTTTAGGGTTCCAAGAAAGCCAAATTTAAGTATGGTGTAAATTTGAACCATGTACAGCTGTACAGCATGGATGAGTTTCCTGCCCAGAGTAGGACATGCTTCTGAACCTGTTCTATGGCTTCATGGAAGCATGGTTTAAGCAAACAGGGAAAGAAAAAAAAAAGTTTTAATCTCAAGAACAAAAATATTGGGTCTGAAATTCAGTAGTCTTGCTGTGCTGCTCATAAATTCTCTCACATCATTTGGATGGATAAAACTTATTTAAGATTTTTAAAGGGATTGCCAGTTTAGTTTTAGGACTATGAGCTTTATTGATGTTACACTTGTAAGCAAGAGAATCCAAAATAAGAACATATCAGAGTTTTGCTTTCCTGTAAACACCACAGCAGTTAGTGAATTTCTCAGTGCTTTGTGCTAGTGCAGTAGGAAATTATTAAAAGTAGCCCTAGGAGACGTAACATCGTAACATTCTATTATGCTTAAAATGCATTTCCATTAAAATGTGCATTTCTTCAAGTTTTCTGTAGGAAAGGGCTGAGTCCTGACCATTATTTTTTTCTTAATTCACACTTACTTTAATAAAGCCTCCATATTTTTAAAGTTGGATGTATGGTTACATAAATGTGTGTTTGCACATGTATTTTTGGGGGTAGATTAGACCAATTGCACTTAGAAACCCACATGGTTTTGTGCAGAAAGATTTGAACTTTTGCTACCCATGTTCTGAACTTCCGGGGAGTATGTAGCTATCTATACTACGCTGCCAAACCCAGCCGAGGCAGTGCTGCTGAAAGGAGTGTGCGGCAGCACTATTTGAGTTGGTTCAAGACTTCAAGCAGCAAAAGTTTGCATCTACTAGCAAGAGATGTCCTGGGAAGAGGTCACGGCTTACTAGAGCCATATGAAATTAAGGAAGACCTAAAATAAATTATTCGAACTATTATAAAATAATTCTTCAGTTAACCTTTTACAGTAATTTAATATTACTTGGAAAATAAAATTCATTACTTAAAGCAAGTATTTTCAGGTTAATTGAGGAACTTCATTTTGCTGTTGTTACTTGTGCAATCTCACATCTCTGTCCTTCGCAATTCTAGTGTAATAATATTGTAAACTCTGAATAGAACTGCTGTGCCACAGCCCTGAAATGTTTGTATTTTAATTCTCAATGTTTGTGGGACACAGAAAATAATGTCCTTGTTTTCAGGACTTGCTATTCCCGGTCTTAATGCTTTAGCCAGAGGAGTATCCTTCCTGTACTGTAGAACAGGAAATAAGCTGGTTCCTTTTAAATTCTGAAAACAATGAACTTTGTCCTTAGCCTGATTTTTTAGAAATTACATCCATTTTGATGTTTTGGACAATGCATTATTTTGTTTTGCTTCCTTGTAAAATACAATGGGAACAGTATGTCATCATCATACATCCATAATAAGCTATCAAGGCAGAATTTAAGAATGTAAATATTACATCTTTAATGTATATATCTTTCTTGTGCCAGCATCTTGACCACCTGTTGTTCAAAAGATGAAGTTTCACATTAGGGTAATGGCTATATGTGTCTGAGAAATAATGAAGCACTGTGATAAACTGATACAGAAACAAGGGAAAGGGAACAACAGAAGAAACAAATAACTGCCNATTTACAAAAAAGACATGATCTTTGAAAGTATACAAGACCTTTATGTCTATGCCCTCCCCAGGTTTTGTGCAGTTCCTGGTGTAGTATTTAATGTGTGTCATATTGATTATTCTTCCAGTAATGAAGAGAACCTTTGTAGGTTTTAGTAAATAACAAAACATAAGAAGTTACCTCTGGAACTGTAAAGTATTTGATTTATTTGGTCCTTGAAATAATTATGATAACAGATATCTCAATTAATTAGGAAAACAGCATTTTCTGATGTTCGGAGAGAGAATAAAGTCTGTTCCTGATTGTATCACTTTTTTGGTGTTTTTAAGTAAGCCAGGTAAAATCTGGCTTCTCTTAATTTCCTTGTGTTTCAGCAAGATTTATTCAAATGTACAGTAAGCCTTTATATTTAAAATGAAAATCCTTAAGGAAAAATGATCAACCAAACACATAAAGCTTTTCTTTTTAAATGCTCTGTAAACATTATTTCAGCATGGTGCAGTCATGCAAGATTGCTTTAAGACAAGTAAGAAGGCTATATAATCATTACATGTTGCAGTTCATGGTATAAACTCTTTATACCTCACTATGTTCTCTTGAATCTGTTATCTAAGAGCAGTGCTATAAGCGGGGGAAAAATTCCTAATTTACATGTATACTTAATACCTCTTACGAGGCCTCGCTGATAGGAAAAGTGGATGTATGTGTGAAATACAGTCCTTTTATCAGAGGTGACCAAAAAGCAGGAATCGACAATAAAAATGGGGATTAGAAGAAATTGCTCCAAACTATGTTAATAGCAGTTGACCTTTAATTATATCTGTCTTAGAGGTTACTGTCAGGTCTGAATGCGTACAGAAAAAATATTTTTAAAGTTGAAATACTTGCTATGTTTTGTTTTGTTTTGTTTTTACTTTCAGAGGGATAGTATGCTTACATATGAATGACTGTTTTCTTTTCCCAGTACTTCAGCTGAGGCTGCAACAAAGACGGACACGAGAACAGCTGGTGGACCAGGGCATCATGCCACGTAAGACTTTATTTCTAGTAATTTGTATTACTATACTATGTTAATTATGAACAGAATATATAAAATAACAAAGATTTGCATTTCAGTGAGAATCAATAAAATAACTTTATCATTTGAAAAGAATTGTGGGATCCTTTTGGTAATCTAATGAGTATGAAGTAAATTTGTCATGCTTACCTAATGTTTCAGTTAAAATAGCTGTTCTGATGAAAACGCAAGGATTTGCAGACATAGTCTGATTCTCCTTTTATTTTCTCTCTTTAAATTATGACTAATCTGATGACTAATCTTACTGAAATAAATTGAATTCTATAAATGAATGGACATCAATAACAAAGCGAGCAGTCTTTAAAAAGCATGGCAACGGTTGTAAAGCAAAAACAAAGGAAACATAGAAGTTGCGACTTAGGCACCAACAGACATTTCTTGTGTCCAATCTGGCATGATGGTAGCTGTGATGTTACAGGACGTGAGGCAGTGGATTAGGCTGGGCCTTGTACACTGGATTGTATGACCTCGTGCAGAAGCTTCTGTACCTAGGCCTCTCTGTGTGTGAATGCATTTCCAAGAATATGCAAAGTGGCTTTGTGGGTTTTTTTTAAAAAAGCTGGTTTGATTTTAGAACTTTTTTTTCCTGGTTGCTAGACATTCAACTTGCCACATCTGTCCAAATTGGTGTAAGAATTTTGTATTCTCTTCCAAAACAAAGATTATATAGTGGTAAAAATGCAGTGAATGCCTTTAGATGCTATCTTTGGAAGAGTTAAGATGCTGCTGATCACCTTAGTGCGAAGTGTCTCACTAAGGCAGCAACGTCACCAGGTTCATGAATACAGTTGCAGATGTATATTTATGATTGCAGGATTCTGTAATGCTGAGCTTCTTGAGTCTTTGGCCTGGCTACCTGCCATCCTTGACAGCCATGCAAGAAGTTATCAGTTCTTCAGTAAACCTTTTTTATCTCTAACTCTGTTCTACTACTGGAATTTAATTGCAGATCATAGTGCTTTGACAAGCAAATGATGTTTGTAAATTTGGTTATCTGTTACACTTGTATGTCTGAACTCCCAGCATTCATATTCTGAAAGTGAGTAATTGGCATGCTTCATGCAATTGCACTTTATTGCCAGAGCCCATTTTCTCCTTTATTGATTTCAATCTGTTAGAGATGATGGTTGTTTCAGCAGCAGCACTTACGATACCTAAAATCAATTTAGGAATCACAAGAGGGTCCTCCTGAATACAGATGTTTAGTGGCCTAGAATTCAACTGCAGTTAACTCTTTCCTTAGAGATGTTTTGGTGTTCTTCCACTTGGGCTCCCAATGACTCTGCTAATTGTTTAGTATAAGGTCTTCTGACTTGGAGATCAGCCTGGCCTCAGAATGAGGGGTGCACAGAAAAAAAAGAGAATCCCTAAGTGGACAGTGTGGGATGAAACTAGGCTCAAAATAATAGGTCCGAGTTGTCAAAAGATTCAACTGTGAAAGGTGATTTTTTTCTTAAAACAACAAACAAAAACCCCAGCTATTGAAAACATAGAAAATTAAGTCAAGTTTTTATAAATAGCCCAGTGTGCACTGGGGAATTCTAGCTTGAAAGCACAGTATTTAAAGCTAGTCTCTTCTTGAAGGTTACTGTGTATGCCGCAGACTTCAGATTGCTTTGCTAAAAAGCATCTTCACCTTCCCAGGTCCGTAGTGTTGATTATCTTCAGGAACAGAATGATCTGTTTCTTTTCAAGTGAAACCTGGGAAAAAACTTCTAAGCTGTCAAGAAGCGTTAAAGATTTTGTTTTACAGTATCTTATCTCTGCCAAAAGTGTGGCAAATAAGATGGATCATGCCTGCTGCCATTTCACTTTCTTTCACAAATCCAATTGAGATGAAGCACTCTACAATTCATATTATTTCTAGCTGTATAGGATTTTTTTTATTCTGTCTATTTAACAGCTAACCGTCATTCTGTTTTATAATCTGAACTTTTAGGGCTTCTACAATTTTTTTTTTAAATTAGCACAAATAGTTCATAAGGGATGGTCCAGTTCTCTCTAGTATGAGGCATAGACAGATACTAAATTTGGTGGAATAAATGAAACAGTATTTTGGCATTCTGAACCTTACCTAATAAAATTTCTACCGTGGAATAGTTTTGGTAAATAAACTCCAGTGTACATAGCAAAAAAGTTAACTTGTTACATGGTAATACCTGTTAAATCAAATATTCCAAGTATTCTGTATAGGACTGTTCATCTCTGGTAAATGTAGGTGAATATAACTAGCATGGGTCAAATGTAAGCCTGGTCAGATGCAAGCACAACTGAGATGCTGTTAAACACCCATATACACATACGAATTAGGATATTTCTTTTGGAAATCACTTCCTGTCAATTTAACTCTTACTCTCTCTTCACAGCTTTGAAGAGTCCAGCTGCATTCCATGAGCAGATAAAGAGCCTGGAGCGAGCCAGGGTAAACCACTTTGAGTAAACTTGTTCTTACCATCTAAAAATGGATAGTCAGTTGTATGTGATACTAAATTCTCTTGAGTACATGAAGAAATTATTAACATTGCAGTAATAATGTGCTTGTATATTGGAAGAATCCATTAAAATAAAATATTGGTGTCAAATTTGAGAGGAACTTCAATTCTTCACAGATCAAGGTGGGGGGATAAACTTATAGTCATAAT
>VZTO01012295.1:680-10995 GCA_013400615.1 Syrrhaptes paradoxus
GCATATTCCCTCTCCAGACACGGACTTCAGGCTTCCCTAACTGCACACCACTGGGTCCAGAAAGGGAGAGTACTGCCCAGGAGGTCAGAGTGAGTTTCTCATTCCCTTCCACCAGTGGCAAACACTATCCAAACGCATGTCTAAGAGGAATAATACAGGGCTCTTCTTAAATAATGTTGTATTCAGAGCTAGGGTCAAGCAGAAGCCAAATTAAATGGATGAATGTTACAAGAATTACTTGAGTAATGGGTTGCTGTGACATGATCTTTCCTTCGGAGAGATTTCAAGCAAAAATAATTTTAATGTCTGGCTAAAATAGCTGTTCTGGGCAGCACACAGCTTATCTTGTTTCTGAGAGCCCGTGAACAATGCCTTAAATGTCACAAAAACACACAGATGCAGATCCAGAACAAATGTGCAACTAAGAGATATGAGTATAATTAAGCTTTTATCTCCACAAAGAAACAGTAGGTGATATGGATTGTAATTGCAGTAGTTTTAGACAGATGGGATTTATTTGTTTCCTTGTAAATGGCACACCTGAAATACTTGAAAAAGAAAATATATTACGCCTCTACGTTTTCAAGGTCTCCAGCGAATAGCACCCAATGTATTGACACCCAGATGGATAAATAATTGCATTAATGTCACAGTGACAGAAGCAAAGTAACATCTTAGACATTGGCAGAGGCAATGTCAGAAAACTAAGAAGATGCTCCTCCATTCTTGACAAGCATGAATGCGAAAAGATTTATACAGCTTTTCAGGATGAAATCCAACCAGAGAGGCATTTGACATTTGTTACACATCCTAAATTCCAGTTTCATTCATTTAATTTCCTCCACCTATAGAGGACATTTTCAAGCAAGAGCATGTATTCATACTTTGCATTGAACACGGGAATTTCTCATGGACTTCCTCTGTATTATTTGTCTTTCTAATATCTGAGCATTGCAGGCATATAAATGCACTTCCCCAGCATCCTGTTGAGACAGTGGGTGTTATGAGCCCTATTTTACATACGTGGATTTGAAGCACAAGGAGAACAAGGCAATGAATAGACACTAATTTTCAGATTCTGGTTTGAGTTGCACATCACTTGATTTTTTTCAGAGTATTTATCCTTATACAGAAATTTGTACCTATCACACACACAATACCGTCCTTTTAATACCACAGCACACACAAAAAAAGGGAAAGATGTTTTTACCCTCAAGCTTTTGATGATATTTCAGATTATGTGGACTTGGACTTTCAAATGTAATGATATAAGAACTGAAACCCTGGGCTCAGCTGTGGCAAGCTAGTACAAAGAGCTGGATGCAGATCAGAAGTGCCCAGAGTGGCCTGTGTCATTGGGGAACACATGGTTGCATTGCTTACTATTTGGAGTTTTGTAATACTTGTGATTCTCCTGGCTAAATTTATTCAAATATACTTTTGTTCTGTGTTTCCCACTGTGCTCTAGTTGGGAAATGATTAAAAATAGCCGCAAGTATTGAAAGATTGCCAGAGAACTCTATTTGACTGCTTTTCTGCAGAACTTCTAATGAGAGAGAAGTCTCTTACATGGTCTCACTAAGGACTGTTGAGAAAATAAGTCTACAATGATGTGTATCCATGTGTTACACAAAGAGCTGAAGCCTTGCATTAAATCTGATTTCTTATATCCTGTTAATAATTAATATCCTATTAACCAGCTAAACAGCAAATCATCTAAAACAAACTGGAATGTCTGTGAAAACTTTTAAAAACATTAATATGTGGTTTTCCTCATGATTTTAAATTCTGCAGGACAATGTAAAAATAATAATTATACTCAGTAATAAAATTATTGTTATTGCTTTAAAACATTGGCCACAGAACTGTGATTGTACAAGTAGGTCTTTCTGCCCTTTTTGAGACCAGCTGTCGTGATGCAAAAAAAAGATCTACTCATGTGGTGTCTTACTTGTACTGTCAGTGGCTTCTAATGAGATCTTTCTAATATGGATGCTCAATCGTTTACATAAATAGACTTTCACGGAATCACAGAATCACAGAAAGTTAGAGATTGGAAGGGACCTCAAAAGATCATCTAGTATTCTCCACGTCAATACCTACCAGACAGGATATTTTCAGGTTATAACTGGAGCTGCACGTTGCTGTTAAAGTCTGACAAATTATATATCATGTCTGTGTTGTCTGTGACAGTGCCACAGGGTGTTCATTGCTTTGGCCAAGCTAGAAACTTAGTCAAGCTTTAGTATTCAGTTTCTAGTTAAATATAAGAAATTAACATTTTCAGACATCCATCACCCATGCCACCAAGATATTCATGGAATGCTTTGAGGAGGATTTTTTCACGCATGCTATCCATGGGAGGCACTCTGCTGGGTCTTCTACTCAAACACAAGGAAGAACTGGTTGAGGATGTGACAGTCAAGGGCAGCTTTGGCTGCAGTGGCTGCAATGTGGACCCTAAGGGAAGTGAGAAAGGTAAGCAGCAGAGTACCTAGCGGGAGGGTATAGGGAAGATTAAGCCGGACTCTTCTTGAAGGTGCTCAGTGATAGGACAAGAGGCAAGGGTCACAAATTAAAACAAGGCAAATCAGTAGATAGACGGATTTATTTTTTAACCCTGAATGTAGACAAACACCAGAAGAGGTGTTCTAGGAATTGTGGGGAACCTCTGTCCTTGGTCCTGAGCAACCCGGGTTAGTTTGAACCTCCTCTGGGTAGGGGCCTGGACCAGATGACCTCCACAGGTCCCTTCCAACCTAAGTTATTCTAAAAACTATGACTAAAGACCCTGGACTTTAGGAAAGTGGAGTTAGGCTTGTTCAGGGAATTGTTAAATTGGTCCCCCTGGGAGGCTGTTCTTGCAGGCATAGGTGCCCAGGAGAGTTAGCTGATCTGCAGGGATGATCTCCACAATGTGAAAGTACAATTCATCCCAGTTTGCAAGAAAATGGGCAGGCAGAGCAGAAGACCAGCTTGGCTAAACAAGAAATTCCTAAATTCCTAACTGAGTTAGATAATGACTGGGCTGATGACTACAAAAAGACATTCCCAATACCTATCTTCAAAAGGGGGCAAGAAAGAGGATTTGGGGAACTATAGCCTTAGCTCCAGGACCATTCTAGAGTAAATCCACATCTAAGTCACTCTACATGACACTGAAGTGCTTTATTCAAAAAGGCACAAACCACATGCTCAAGAAAGCTTCATGGTCTTCTTAATGGGTAGCTCTAGACAGCTATTAAATGCAAGATGAGTGTTGAGCAGATAATCCAGCAGCCAGGCTGTATTCTTTAATAGATCAGGTTTTCAGCCTCTACTTTTCAGTCTGAATGCTAGCTGAATGATCAGTAGGCTACACACAGTTTTTCCTGTACTGAGCTATTAGCTGTATTGCTACAATGTTTGTGCGTCACTGAGTTGTCAAGAGGACATGGAAATTCCTTCTTTTCACAAGGTTCAGCTTGCCGATTGAAGCCATGTTCAGACAGCCTTTTCTCCAGTCTCCCACCACTACTGCTGCTTTCCCTACTAAAGCTACTCGTGCTGTCCTAGAATGGTGAGATTCATCAGATCATCGAGCTAAACTGACAGAAAGCTAACATACACCCACAAAATGTGTCCATCACTCCTGAGGTGCTGTGGTTTGGTTTTGGTTTGTTCATTATTTACCTTACTGTCCTGCTTAAGCTCTGTCTGAGATCAGGACCTCACTGTGATAGATGTTGTACCTACCTAAAGGGATAACCCTAGCTTCAAAATAGCTGTGAGAGATGAAAAGTGAAAACAAAGGAAAATAATTTTTCCCCATTTGCAAAAGGGAAACTGAGGCACCAAGTGATTAATGCTATTTTTTTTAACTCCCTAAGGGGTGTGGATGCTAGCTGCCATATATTTTAATAGAAGCTGAGTATTCAAAGACATGAAAAGCTCTGTAAATCCTACACATTCCCAAAAGCTTCCCTGGAATTTAATGTATCTCCTTTTTTATAAGCATTTCAAGTGGCATATCTGTATATGCCTATGTCTGTACACGTTTGTGCACTCTCTGGGTTTCAACAAGCAGCCATCTCAGCATATCTTTGCCTGAGTTGGATTTATTTGTGCTGCTCTGTAGAATATCACATAATCCGTTTGCAGGACAGTGTGTAAATGTTTTTGGAAATACACAGGCTGAACAGTTTATCCTCACATACTTACCCAGCCATGGGCCCTGGAAACTGCTCAGCTTGCCCTACTGACTGAATTTTCTAAATGTCATGGTCAGCTGTTTTAAATTTGTAGGACACCACAGACAAATTTCCCACACTGTTTCAGGGCCAATGAGCCCTAGGAAATTATTGCTTTTCAGGGTATTGCCGTTGTCCAAATCGCAGGCATAGGCAGACTCCAGACTACACAGTCACCCATTAGCCACAGCTCTTCTCTGGCCATCCCAGAAATACTGGATGCCAAAGCTTCCCCTGGCCAGCCAGACTGTCCCTCACACATCTATGCTTATATCGGAGACTTAAAGTAGACATACATAAAAGAGTCAAAATCACCAGGAAATTTGTCACCTATTTTGTCATTCCAATCACCCGGTTTCACCCTTTCCTCTCAGTCAAGCCTGGAATCCATAAAAGATGTTTCTGCCTGGAATATGACTCACATCTGTGTCCACACAAATCCCAGTGAAGATTTCACGTAACATTGGCAGTGAAATGAAGTAAGTATATTCCTGATGTATGCTGTAGATTAACTGAGAGGAGAGGAAAGAAAAAGACTGAAAAAAAGAGATCTGAAAGACAGAAGAGTTTTCTGGAGATGTCTTTGGCTTAGGAGCTAAGACTCAGAGTGAAAATTAGAAGGAAGACAAGAATATGGTAAAAGGCAGAAAAAACAAAGACAGACATAAGAAGCAGATTGTAACTAGGTTGACTTTAAGCTAATAAATTGAAGAAACAGTGGGTGGAAGGAACAAAGGAAAACAAGAAGCAGAGCAGCCTTGTTCTCCTAAAGAAATATTAGCTGACCAAGGGGGAGGTCCCCAAGCTGGATATCGCAGCCCTGCAGGTAGTTGTCTCATAGTCTTCCCTTCCCAGCCCCATCAAGGAGGCATGATTAATACAGTAAAATTCTAAACGCCCCTCTAGGACTGATGCTAAAAGGTTCTACTCCCTCTGATACATCCCAGCACCCAAACACACTTGGGTGCACACACTTCCCAGGTGGTCTCACCCGTGTAGGTTAGATGCACCAGACTCTTCTGAGTTTGAGGGTTCCCCCACTTGCACATCCCTCCTGTTGCAGATGTGGGTGTTCCACATCCCATGCTGCTCCCTACGGCCCCGTAATTCAATGGCAGTGAGAGGTCATCCCACAAGGTCATCTAAGCATGGCCCAGGAGTGGGTCCTTTCTTGGTGCACCTCGCACTGTCACTCCAACTGATGGATGCAGGCTGCTCATCACATCCAAAGGCGAGGACATGCCATCAGGCAGAGGAAGAGCTGGTGAGGCACCTTCTGATAGTGTCAAACCAGATTTACGCTACTGCTCCATTCCCACTCTAAGGTCGGGAGAGATTTTCAGATTTTCATGCTTATACTACTTCTCAAGATGACTCTTTTGTCTCAAAAGTCTCCTCATAATTCTCTGGCTCCCGCTTAATCTGGCCAACATTTATCTTCCTCTTTAGCTTTGCCAGTTGGGCAGACACCCTCTCATACAGTTTGGGGTGTCTTATTTGTACATCCCATGTACACTCACACTCCCGTCCAACAGCAGCTGTTATTCAGGCCGTCCTGCCAAGGTTGGGCTGGGCAGGCACCCCTGCAAGGGCTGCTGACACAGCACCTGAGCTGCCAGGTCATACTTGATGAGCATGACAGCCTCATAATCAGCCTCAGGGAAGCTTCTATGAGGATTCCAGTAAAATCTGTGGGACGATATCTCACGTTCTCTGTGGAAACTGAGCCCTAGCCCCAGGCAAAGCGGTGCTCCCCAACCTTAGCGCAAACATCACGGTACTGGGGTTGTCCCCAGGGTGCTGGGCTGAACCCTTCCTCCCATGGATCCCCAGAGACACAACACTGAGCAAACAAGACAGAGCTACCAGCTACAGCTGCAGAGTCACTTCCAGCAGCTTCCTCAAGCAATACATACAGAAGAAACACCCTGTTTTCTGCTTGCCTGTTGTTAAAATATGTGCAAAGGTCAGTTGTCAAGTTTGTTGAGCTGTTTATTTCAAAAACATCAGAAAGCTGTATTACTACCAGACTTTATTGTAATCAGTCTTTGATGTTTTATTCAGCAGGTACAGTAGAAATACCACAAATAAATGGAGAGGTAGTTCAAAATGATTGTTGGCACATTACTGTAAAAACAAGAAGTTCTAAGGTTCCCTGAGTATTTTCTATTGAAAGAGTCCATGAAGGTATAATGTCCCTTTCATTTCCTCAAAGTACTAGAAAAAGGAAACGGTTTAAAATGGCAAGATCTTAACATATAAGTCACCAACCCCATTAATACTTAATGTTTAAATGAAATATTTATCACACTTCCTTTGTGCACAAATCTATCTCGAAGAAACATGGACAAGGACAAGAAATAATCTGTCACTTGGTTGTCACAAGGTTGTCAGCCATCTTACTCCATTTGTAAAAATCTATCCTATTTGTCAGACAATTAGGGATAAATGGTTTGGCTTCTAACGCTGTCTTCCCCACAGTAAAGAAAAAAAAAATGTTCTATCTATCCTGTCATGACCTTTCTTACTGAACATCTAGTCTTATCCAACCAAGAAGGCCCTGCCATCCAAAGCTCAGTTTTATTTTACCACTCACAGTATTAACTTTTCCCACTTGGGGCTTACGTGGACCCCTCAAGGTGCCATGACTGCTAATCCCTTACCCACCTTGTAATTTTGGACATTTTTGAGACACCTTTTCAAAGAACTATATAATTCTGCATGTGTGGAGCAAAGAAGTAGCACAGGGTAGTTTTGGATAACTAGATTAGTCAGCTAACCTGCATAGACTGTCCAAACAGTTAATAGAAAAGGGATTTCTCAGGACAAAATCTCCAAACATTCAAAACAGGCTCCTGCTCTGACCTGCCCTCTGTCCTCCCCCTGACTGTGTATGAAACCCCCCAGCTGGGGCTCCTGCTCCGTCTCTGCCGCGGGGCTGGTGCACCCTCACCAGCCTGACTCTCCAGCCATCCAGGCTAAGAACGCGCTGGAGGCCAGCATGGTCACTTCTCTGCTTGCTGGATACAAGGACACTGATGTGGAGGTAAGAAGGGTGTGAAGACTATGGTGTCCTCCTCCCACTGTCACATTCAGCTGTGGCTGGGCTCATACCTGAACCAAAGAATAAAACCAAACTCAAGCACTCCCAGGTTCAAGAGTAGAGCTATGGCCTGAATTAGAGGCTGGCTTCCGAAATACAAACCAACAGCGAGGCAGCAGGAACTTGTGTGCGCCGGGTTCAGATAATTAGACACAAGGACGACTCCAGAGACTGGAGCGATCATTTTCACTTCATTCACCAAACCTCTGCTCTAGCAGTGTGCTAACGGCAGGGCAGCTCTAATGATGAACTGAGAATGTATACAGACCAATCCTCCCATCCTGTTAAAATCGCTTCTGCCAAAAATTAGAAATAAATAGAAATAGTACAAGTTGCAATCTGAGAACATAAAAAAAACCCAACTTATCAGCATGTTTGAAGGATCCACAGAAGGTTTTCCGGTACACTGTCAGAACTTTGCAGTGTTACAAAAATACATCATGTAACTCTAGTTCAGATGTAAAGATTGAGCCATGATGAAATCCAGAGTACGAGCCAACTTCCTGCTATTTGTATATCAGCATAACTCAATTATGTTTGGGAAATATAATATTATGGTCTTAGAAAATTGACTGTGAAAAATAGAATAAATGAGCTTCCTTAAATTCTCCATCAGTAGGTCTTGCCTAGTTACAAACAGAGGTCTGTGAGACAAGAATAAAATTGATGAAATTTATAATCTAAGTAACATTCTCTGCTGAACAAGCCCCTGAGCAAGCTGAAGTAATTAGACCTGTTTTGAGCAGGGGGCTGGAGTCCATCTCCTCCAGAGATCCTTTCTGACCTGAATAATTGTATGTTTCTATGATACACCGTCTAGACCTTTTTCATTTAAAGCAATCCTACTATAAGTTAGTACAAATTCTCAATTTTTACAGGCACGTTGTTCATAAAGGAATAGCGTCAAATGCAATGCCTGAACAAATTTCTGGAGAAAATCGTTACATGTTGTAATGTAGGATTTACCTCTCAGTGAGGTGCCTTTTCAATGAACTATGCCATCTCCTGTGGGATGCATTTCCTGTGGGAAGAATATCAGGTCATCTTCTTTATTACACTGTGAAGTATCCATGTGCTAAAAATTGCCAGAACCATATCGCTGGCGTGCCACTTGATATGACAAATTTCAAAACATAAAGGCATTATTTATACATGGGTGCTTTTTACATTATTATTACACGAGAACTTTATGATTAAACAGTCGTGTTGCCTGGTTATTACCTCCCTGTTCATTTGCATCTGAGTCCAAGAAGTTTTAGCCCACAATTCTTTTTAAGATCATGTAGGTTTTAATTCAGAAGAACACTATATCTAGCAGAAATATACTTTAGCAGCTCAGTTGGTGGTAATACCATAAAGGAGACATAAAATTGACACAGACATATGGTTATAGGGGGTTATAACACTGTCTATATTTGCTGAGTCCCCACTCATCTCTGTGGTCATTTCAAGAGCTGGTACGAGGGCTGAGCAGTGACTACCCAGTGATCTCAGAGCATCCTTCTGAAATCTGTGGCATACCTAGTCCTTTCATCTTTGGCAGCACACTGGGCCAGCTATTCTCCCAGAGGCTAAGCTGTTTAAATAATGCATATTTTTTTTTAAGTTAGAACATTGACAACAATATTAAATCAAGATAATTAAAAATTGAGAGATTCTTCTAATTTACCGAAATAGAAAATTGAAAACAAATCCTCATTTCATTTTGCAGGTGAATCCCTTTTTACTTTTTCATAAATTAACAACTTTTAAATGAAAAATTGATCATTCTGACACTTTGCAATTCTTTTTCTTAACACTTTTTTAGCTGAAACCTTTCACCCAACTTGAACCATATTCTCTCATGGGTTCGATTCTCTCAGACAAAACCAATAATGAAAGTCCTTGCCCAGACTCACCTCCCTCTGGAGTATCAAATGAGGGATTTCCAGGCACTCCCATAAATGCCTTCATTATTATAGCAACAAACTATAAANACAACAATATTAAATCAAGATAATTAAAAATTGAGAGATTCTTCTAATTTACCGAAATAGAAAATTGAAAACAAATCCTCATTTCATTTTGCAGGTGAATCCCTTTTTACTTTTTCATAAATAAACAACTTTTAAATGAAAAACTGATCATTCTGACACTTTGCAATTCTTTTTCTTAACACTTTTTTAGCTGAAACCTTTCACCCAACTTGAACCATATTCTCTCATGGGTTTGATTGTCTCAGACAAAACCAATAACAAAAGTCCTTGCTCAGACTCAGCTTCCTCTGGAGTATCAAATGAGGGGTTTCCAGGCACTCCCATAAATGCCTTCATTATTATAGCAACAAACTATAAAAAATTGAAATATTTTATATGCATTTCCCTGGCAATGTTAAAGGAAAGTTAAAAGCGATCCTTATCTCAAATCTGAGGAATAACCCAGGATGGAGGATGGAAGACAGCTGCTCTGGCCTCACAAACCCTTACCCAAGCCTGCCCATTTTCCTCTAATAATCCCATGCTTGACCACAAATCCACAGCAAATACTCAGTCCTGCTACGGATCTTGTTTGGACCCATCATCCTCACTCCGCGTGCAGCCAAGCCCTAGAAACACACGTTGCAGCTATCACTGGTGCTTTGCAAGCAGGAAACTGCCTCCCAGCCCCACTGTCTGTCCATCAGACAGCTCCCAGGTTTCCAGCAGCCTTTGCCCAGCGTCTCTGCCTCCGTGGTGCCTCGTGCCTGAGCCTTCTTCCCATTTGGAGGTCTGCTCAGCCATTGAACTAGGGTGAATAGCACTAGCAATCTACCACATTGTTACCAAAGGCAATCTAAGACGTTCACAAATTCAGGGATAAAATGACTTTTCTTTCCTCAACGTGTAATTGGATCCTTATTAGTATGAGAAGCGTCTCTTCATTTAATTGACATTCAATAAGACAAGTGCTTAATGAAAAGAGGGATGCTATATTGGCACTTTTATTTAAGACCCAGGGTTTTTTT
>VZTO01012295.1:11405-23552 GCA_013400615.1 Syrrhaptes paradoxus
AGATTGACATATCTTGGCCTCTTTCTTTAACCACACAGCTACGGGTATTAATTCTCAGTGCAGTGTTGCTCTTTGGGACTCATGTTTTGGTATCTGGGCTGAGACTGCTGAAGGACGGGACAGGCTGGAAGCCTCTATGTTCAACAGCTGGTGTATAGAGTAAAAATAAAATAAACTAAGTTAGGAAAATATTCACACTTTCAGATTACTGTCTCACTTATAAGGATTCACAATTTCTATCTTCGGCCATCAGATAATGTTGCACTTAGTCTTAAAAAAAAGTAGTGCGTATTTTGTGGAAGGAATAGTTTTTGTCTGTCTCAGGAGGATCATCTTTAAAAGACTGTTTTAAAGGTCTTTTTCCTAGTTAGATGATAATCACAGAATCATAGAATCATTAAGGTTGGAAAAGACCTCAAGGATCATCAAGTTCAACCCAACCCCAACTAACTCACTAACCCATGTCCCTAAGCACCACATCTACACGTTTCTTGACCCCCTCCAGGGATGGTGACTCCACCACTTCCCTGGGCAGCCTGTTCCAATGCCTGATCACTCTTTCAGTGAAGAAATTGTTTCTAATATGTAGCCTAAACCTCCCCTGGCGCAACTTGAGGCCGTTTCCTCTTGTCCTATCACTTGTTACTTTAGAGACAAGGGGATAACGGACAGAATAACTGATTTCAATGACATTGCCTCCCTGTCTGACAAACAAAAATCCACTTATATGGCCACATACCCCTTGCATAAGAATAAGCTGTGTATCACCCCTTCCCCAGATGTTATGCAGAGTGTGCCAGGGACCAGGGCAGCCACCGAGGACAATTCACAAGGATTCTTCCAGACCCTCACATTATTTTGTACCCTGACGTCTTCAGCCAGACCCAAGTTTAGGAGCATCAAAGGGTGGCAGGTTGTTGTCACCCACTAGATATTCATTAGCTTGGAGATTATGATTCAGTCACTGAAACTTTTAATTTTGAACAGAACACTCTCAAACTTCAGAACACAAAACAAGGCTTGGGAAGAAAGAGGTGCCAGATTGTTCAAGCAGCAATCCATTTCAAACTGCAGACACCAATAAAAAATAAAAATCTTATAAGCAGCTTAAAATTTGAACTGTTCATCTGCCAAGGAAGAAACTGCAAACTTTAATAGTTATTATGTAGTCTGTACATGTTGTCAGGGGGGTAGGAAAAAATCAGCACAAATGTTTCTGTAATTGTGTCATACAAATTGGCGTCGTTCACTGACCCTCAAACCTATATTTTCAATTTGCTGCTCCATAGCATGTGTGCTGCAGAAAGCTTGCTTAGTAACTGCCTGTTTTCTACAGTTTGTGTTTCCTTAAGTGTATTTGCTTGGTACTGAGGCAGGCTGCTATGTGCCACTCAATTACTCAGCAACCAAACCACTGGCACCACATACAACTCCTGGGCTAAAGCTGCAGAGCATGGAAATGCTGTTGATAGGGATGTTGTAGGATCGAGCAATAATCATGTTTGCACTTTACTGTCTTTTTATTCTTGCAGTAAGTGGCTTAGTCCTAAATAGCCTAGGACACGAACAAGCTTTTTAAGTCCCTTCTCTTCCCACTTGACTTGTTAAATGTAGAATTTGTTTGTGTGTCCGAATGTATATATGCACTTGGTATCAAAAACCAAGGGTTTTTTTTTGAACCAAGACAGTTTTTTGATTTATCTTTTCATCACATGTGATACATTAAGCATGTTCAACTCTGGGTGATCATATTCTGAGCATGCAGCACACCTAGGGGTGCACAACAAAGTGTAAAAAGTTTGTGCCACTGATGAATGTGGCAAGGTAAATCATCATTTGACAACAATGTGATATTTTACACTGCTAAAATATTAACTTGGAAGCCGAAAGATATTTCTACCCTACTATACTGTGACTCTTTCCAGCCACGTAGCACACTCACAATACATTTTCATAATGTTCAGTGTTAACAGAAATGTTGAAATTTATAGGAAAAATAATACTGTTTGCACAATTTCTTTCTCTTACAGGTGCAGGAGATTGATGAACAATTTTAATGCAGTTCAGCTATGAGATTTTTTGTCTGAATCAACCTTACATTTCCCTCCAGGACACAAATGCATGTATAAACTTGTAATTGATTGATTTATTAACCTGAAGGCAGAGAAAATATTTCAGCTTTGGAGAGCAGTATAGAAAAAAAAACAACAGAATATTACAACTTATGCAGTTTGTATCAAATCACAAGATTAAATTTTTACATATAAACACATCTATTTCTGACATGGATGTTTTTATTACAAAATGATGGACTTACCTTAGAAATTGATTTATACAACAGTATTCAAGAGCATTCTAAGCATAGTCCTTTTGTGCCTCCAGATGTTCTACAGATAATGCACATAAAATACTGTATTTTTTGATCAGTCTCAAGTTAAGTCTTTGTCATATATCAGTGAATTAATTCTACTTTGCAGCCTCGACACAGCTTAAAATTCAAAAGGATTAGCCTAATTTTACATTTATGATATTCCTCTTATTTGCTTTGATTTATAGAGAAGAATCTTTATTAAAGAAAAATCTGAACCTAATGAATTAATTAAGTCAGGTATTCAATCAGTCTGATTCCTCCATTGCAGTGACTGAAAATGTATTTTTTATACTGTCCCCAGGTAATTAAAACCCAAATTCAACACTTCACGGCTTAGAGACAGTCCTTGCTTAAATTGCAAGTAAGATTAAGGAACTCTTTCATTCTCAGCAAAGTAAAAATCTCTATGGTAGGGTTACCCCCTTCTCTTGCAGAATCTTTAGTGAATTTCTACCAAAAGCATCAACCTAAGGTGACACTGGGGAAAAGGAATCAAAACATAAAAGACATTTATACATCTATATATTAACAACACATGTGGTCCGGTTCTGATCAGCTGTTGTCATCACTGTTTGCAACTTAAATGAACACAATATGCTGCAGCCATCCAGTGGGCACCTTTAGTTCATAGGCACTCTCAGTGCACTCTGAGGGAGCTTTTATATGACATCTTACTCTTATTTGTTTGATCTTCCACATCCTCATCAAGGCGACTTTGGCAGGGAAATTTCCCCAAGACTGTGTATCCAGTGGGCATGCTTCATCCAGGATCCGGGGGAGCAGCAGCAGAGCAGCCTTATGGCAGCTCTGTGTCATTAAGTAGTGCACTAAGCACAGCCACAGTGACATTCCGGAACTTCTGGAGCTCTGTGTTTAACTTTCATAGAACCATAGAATGGTTTGGGTTGGAAAGGACCTTAATGATCACCANAGCCTGTCCTCATAGGGGAGGTGCTCCAGCCCTCTGACCAATTTTGTGGCTCTCCTCTGGACTCTCTCCAACAGGTCCAGGTCTTTTTATGTTGGGGGCCCCACATCTGAACACAGCACTGCAGGTGGGGTCTTACAAGAGCAGAGTAGAGGGGGAGAATCACCTCCTTTCCATTATATCATTCATTTAGTACAATCTATATGTAAGTGTCATACAATCCAGTATTACTCCCCTGTGTGAATGGAAACACAAGTCAAGTCCAAATGCTACAATGCAGTTTTTAATCTCTTCTTTCACAACAAATGCATTAAACTCAAAGCACGGGTGCTGAGAAGAAAATAAGAATTTATTTCACAGTGTTTTGCTAACATATTTTTTGTAAGAAGATATTTACAGCTGAACACACACCATTTCAGAACACGAGATTGCATCAGTCTTGTCAACGGAGGATCAAGAATATGAATCACATGGCCAGTAGATTGGAATTTGTGTTAAATGTGTCAATAAGTATTGTGTTCACATGACAACAGTGCTTGCCAGAAAGTTTGTATTCTCTGTGATGAAGTACAATTTTTCCCATCATTAAGCCAAAAGCTGTAGCCACTCAGCATGAAATTATTTGAGGCCAGACATCTATTAACACATTTAGATAAAAGGGCAAACATTTCCAATATCGTGCGATAGCCAGCAGGTAATTTATTCCTAACATCTCTTAAAAGGTGGCAATATAGATAACTGAACCCAAGAATAAGCCAAGGAATACAAGACCAGCATCTTAAAGCAACAATTTTGGTTTAGTATATACACAACTAAATGTATAAACATGAAACAATTTTTTAATGTTTTGTGCCAAAATTAATCTTTGGGTAGCTTCGTGGAGTTCAACGCACAGAACAATAGTCTTGGAACCAAAGCTAAATAAAATATCAACATCAGAGGCAGAAGTTGTGTTTGTGATTGAAATTGTGCCTTCTATATTATTTCAGCTTCAGGACTGGTCTATGTATGTTGCACAGTGTCAAGTTTATGAGGTTTGTAAAAAACTTACTGTAGGTAATATGTCACCGTTTCATGGTGGTGATGATGATGATGATGATGATGATGATGATGATTACAATAACATCAAGTCCTTCTTGTGTCTGTTTTTGAGATCTGTTACTGCATCAATTCTCTTGAAAAGTGGTTACTGAGATGCAAGCTGATGTCTGCCTCTAGTTGTACCCAACTCCCCAGCCGTAATTTTCACACATCTTCAAGGTCAAACACTTTTGTTTGGCATTTTTTCAAACTTCTTTCCCAGACAGTATTGAAATGTTTCCTTCACAAGGTCCTACTGATTCCTGTGTTGTTACCTCAGAATTCAGGAGATTTGTTGATAAAATTTGGGTATTATATACAACTTTAACAATTTTTGGTAAATATACTGAAATGGATGAAAGAAACACAAATCTGCAATTCTGAAGGTCTTCAAGAGTGTCAGTCATGATATAAAAAGCATCTGACGAATACAACAGTACCTGAGTATGTTTGGACTGTATCTCTAGGGCAACATTTGGATGGAAATTTAAGAAGCCTTTGGTCAGAGTTTCATTACCTCCAAAGTTCATTATGGAGCTGGATGATAGAACAGGTTAAATTAGTTGCTATGAGATACTGGTGGAAAGCACATGCTTTGGTCTGCTGTGCTGGCAAGAAAAAGAAGCATATGGCCTACTTAGCTCCACTCAAAGACTATTCTTTCTTTTGTTCCCAAAAAATGAAGCGCAAAGTAATGGACATTTTAGCAGGCTTGTAAAGATGCCCAGAATTTGCCTTCTTAATGAGATGACCCTCGGAAAGACCTCAAGTGGTAATAGCAGAAGCATCATAATAGCCCAAAAAAAGACACAGCTCCCATCCTTTGTTTCAGAATTTCCCTGCATGTATGAATCATGTAGTTCACAATCATGGATGTTTTCTGTAGATACCCAGGGCATTCAGGGCTAAATCCCTGCCTTACAGAAAATGGCTTGTTTCTGGGCTTGGGGTTTTTTTTACCTTTTTTTTTTTCTCTGAGGAATCCAACCCAAACTGGATTTGACTGAAAGAACTGAGTAGCTGGATCATCTTGCTTTGCTTTTGTCTGCTCGTGATTCTCTTCAGACAAGAATAGTTAACATTCACAAGCTTTTGAGGATGTTTTTGTCCTGGCCATGTGTTTGGGAGCTAGACAATACTGCCATGTCTGCATACCATGTCTACTTCACATAATAAACTGACGGTTCCAACTTGGGTCTCCACATCACACTGCCAGTCATCCCCCAGCAATGCAGAGACAGGAGCATTTTAACTGACCTGATAATCAGTTACCCAAATGAAATTGGCAGGACATTAGTTTGTCACCATCTAAAATTTCTCAGCATCATGTCACTGAAAGATTAAAGAGATCCTCTCCCAACACCTCTGACTTCAGTATTCACCATTTACAAGTATCTGAACCGGGACTGGCTATGAAAATACTGTAGAATATAGAATATTTAAATATATTTTGAATTATCAAAATATATTGTAAAGAATGCAAAACACGTGTTGGAATTTTCCTTTCGTTCTACTAAGGTTTGGGTTTTTTCCCTATAATAAATCTATACAAAAATGATAGATTACATTGTCTTTGATTCTTCTTACCTGTACTGCAAAATATAAACCAATAATTTTTAAGAAAGAATGCAATTCCTTTTGCTGAACTGTGCCTTTCACAAGTGGTAACAAAACCCCTGGAAAGTCAAAAAAAAACCCAAAAAAAACCAAAGCCAGATAACCGGTAACTAATTGCAGTGTCAGTATCAACAACATAGCCATTCGCTTCAAGAGTGTGAACTTGTACACGGCATATTTTTCTGGTCAGAAACTATTTGTGTGAGAAAACAGAATCTAAGCATTGATGAGGAAGGCTTTCTTCTGATAATTGGATTTTTTCATTTGCACATGCTTCCACAGTGCCTCCAGGGATTTGTGTGTTCAAGTTTCTCATTCTCCAGTAAGGATTGAACGCCTTGGCCAGACTACAGGGATGTCTCACAATCATCCCTCTTAATGAGACACTATAATGCCCATTAGAAATCTAAATGACAGTGATTCGGGATATAGTTCAGCTGAAGAATCAAAATATAGAGGAAAACAAGGGCACAAGATGTTCAAACTACAACTCCCAAGAAAACTAATGGCCAAATCTACAAAGAGAAAAATTTCTTCATATTTTAAAATATCTTCTTCTTCAAGAAGTCAAAAAGTCCTGTAAAGCACAGCTTATTAGAAAAAAAAAAAGTTATCAAAATGAATTTTCCATCATTTGAAAATGAGTTTTGACAGGACATTGTGGAGCAGAAGAAACTCCCCATTGAGTGTGTTTGTCAGGAGTCATAGAATCATAGAATCACAGAATGGTTTGGGTTGGAAAGGACCTTAAAGATCATCAAGTTCCAACCCCCCTGCCATGGGCAGGGACACCCTCCACTAGCCCAGGTTGCTCAAGCAGTGCTGCCCATGGGGCAGGCGGGGCAGGCCATGCGGGATAACGACATCCATTTGGAAAATGCAGACCAACCCACTTTGCTAGGAAACAAGGCAGGAATACCTGTGTTCAAATATCTCTTCATGGACTGAAACTAAGTGTCCATAGCCTGTAGTTTGACACTACAGTGTACGGTAACCTTTATTTTTCTTCTTAACAGCAGGACTGATCCCAGAGGAAATAAAATTTAAAAATCAGAAAGAAAGCACTTGAGAGACAAAAAATATCATTCTTTTGAACATTACAGACAGCGAGCATTCATTACTGAACTTAAGAAGTTCTGGCATTTCATTACATTCCATGATCAAAATATCTGAACTATGGACAGCTAATATTGCTCGCAGACTTTTATAGAACACATTAAGCTACTGTGATTTGAGAAATCAAGCTCTACCAAATTATTTATAGAGACAGTAACAAATCTATGAGCAGTGCAGAAATGTAAGTAGTTGAAGCTCTAGCTTTTAGACATCAGAGGCCAGATGAGTTGGTGTAAAATGTCACGGCCCCACTGCGGTCTCTGAGCAGTGCCGTGATTTAGGTCAGTTCTGGATCTGGATGACTATTTGCATGCGATCTGAATGTTTATTTTCCTTGCAAATGTATACCATTAGAGGTTTCCAGTGTGTTTTGCTGCAAATCTAGTAGTACGACACAGGTAATTTCTTAAGTATTTCTATTTACTGTTCCTTTCAACACTGCGTATTTTACTATGTAACTAACTGCAACCAAAGGAAGTAGAAAAACAAAAACCATCCACCGTTAACCACTGGATTAAGTCATCAGGGAGAGCCTAACCCAGAGCCTAACCAAGAGCTAATGTGAGTGAAGATCTTAGAAAGTCGGTGGCTGACTACAACATATAACCTATCAATAGTGTGGATTGTGTTTTGGATATTCATACCCCAGATAAGGACACTGTCATTTGAGTTACAGAATGGCTCTAAAAAAAGTATCAATTGCAATTATAATGAGAGACTTCGTACAGACTCTTCCCATTCCTGCCTGGCTCTTTCTGGAGACCTGTTCTTTCCGGCTGGACTGGGACACTAGCTTTTCCCACCATAAAGAACAGCAATATTGGTTCATACCCCTATCTGGTGTAACTACATAGAACAGAAATGAGAATATTCAGTCATATGAGCACACATTAACCTGAAGCGTAACTATTCATCGTACAGCAGCACTTCACACAATTCAATCAATATTTATTTTAAATCAATATTTCTTCGAGAACAATTTAAAGACTGATAAAAAAACCCCCACTTTTATAGATTTTCCATTGAAATTTGAGATTGCTAGCACTCATAAAAATGAAATGTGACTAGCACAGACAAAATGGAGTGTGATGTAGGCAGATGATACGCAAATATTGCCAAGAATCTCTGTGAATGCAGCTCTATTAACACCTGAAAGAGCCGTGCTAATATTCCTGCCGTACTCCTCTGATTAGATTTCAGACACTGAAAGGGGAATAAATAGCTACCTGCATAAAACACCCACAAACTAGCAAGCAAATGGCATTTTGAGACAAAGACATGCAGATTTATTTTTACCATGGAGAATTTAATTTGAACCTGAAGAGGCTCTAAGCACACCCTGACAATAAATTACATGCCAGAACAAATGAATACCAAATTAAAAATGTACATTCCTAGCATCCATTTTTATTTAAAGTACATATAACCGTATGTGTGTATGTGTGAGGAGTTTCAGTTAACTGCTTGCACATCAGGGACAGTCAAATCCCACGGTATGAAGCCACAAACCTGGACTGCCTCTGACCTCCTGCAATCCACAATGGCATCCGAAACTGAAGTGGGTGTAACAGTGTCACAAGGACACTGAATTCTCTTTTTGAAAAAATGATATTAAGCTGGTAGGTATTTAATAGAAGCATATAAGAAATCAATTTAAAACAAGCATTAATAATCGTTGGCAATGGATTTTTCAGACTTTCTACTACCTTCTGAAGATTTGTCAAACCGTCTCCCAGTCCCACCAGAATGATGTGATTCATGGTTCAATCTGAACACACATTCAAGTCTAATTATGCCAGATTCCTTTCCAATTATGTTTCCATTTATTGGACCAGTTAGTTGCAACATTTTATAACTTAGAAATTCAGAATCACAGAAGAGAAAGTACTTTAGGACACAAAATATCTAAGATACTTTTATGTATTTCTGTCTTTACAAGAATTTATTCCGGTAACACAGTGGTGATGGAAGTACTGAGTCAAGCTTGCACAACACAGAAACTTCCCGTATATGCTAAAGGACTGCAGAGAAATATATTTATACAACAACCGAGGATTTTCCAGCTTCCTTATCCACAAAACAAGGGACAGTGGTAAAATTTTGATATGTCTTGGAAACATAGCAAATATAACAAAACAACAAAAAAGCATTCAATATTTATGCAGAAGTGCTGTTTTCCTCGGGGTCTCTGTCTACGAAATGAATGCTCCCTGTGATCACTGATTCCTCCTGAGCCGAGGTGTTCTCCAGCTGCTTATTTGTGCAATATGGAATGTGGCCACAGAAATACATGTAAATCCATGGGTTGGTGCAGCTATTTAAATTGCCAAGGAGCATGATAATGGTGAATGCTGGACCTAGAATGAAATAGTTAGAGGAATAACAGAGTAAATAAAGCACTTGGACAAATAATTAACATTTTCACAGCCTGCTGCTTTCTGGTGTACCTGCTCATATATTAAAGCTCCCATTTATTCCATGCAATTTGTAATTGTTGAAGGTATGAAGCACACTGTACCATATGCATTTCAGAGTTAAACAGTTCCATAGAGCTCTTTTTTTATGTAGTTGCATTACATGTAAAAGCAATTGCTAACCTGCTATACAGATATGTACAAATAAATACATGTACAGTGAGACTCAAATTCACCCTGACAGAAAGAATTCTTAAAACACAGATCAGAAAATCTTTTTTTTCTCCTTTGGTTTATATCTCTGTATTTAGAATAGGTGAACTTACATAAAGTCACATACAGAGTCTGCCTTTCACAAAGAGCCAACAGCATAAGTTTGACAAGATTAACCTTGTTTATAACATAGTGTTATCTCTCTCAGGCTTGCTTTTTTGCTTTTTTTTTTTTTTTTTTTTTGCTTTATAAACAGATGCTTCACAACTTGTAATTGTTTCATAGGGTATTACAGAGATTTCATCAACATGATTTCAGTATTCCATAAAAAATCAGATGTCTTATAACATCACTGTTCTATGCAGTAAATAAGAAATCTTAATTTTATTATTTTCCTTTTCATCTCAAGAACTCAAAATACTGGTGCTATTGTCTCTAAGACCTCTAAAAGTCTGAACCCTTGCCAGAGCATATGATACTTTTCCCTGTGTTGTTTTTTAACCTTTAGATCACTAATCCCTCAAAATATACACACATAAAATACACACTTATATGATATTTTGATCACAGAGCACATGAAGTTCTCTGTGCCTGATTAAATACAGCAGATAATCAATCCAGGATTTTCTTTTCAATCATACTCAAATGACCACATGCAACTTTTACACAAAAGGAAAGTGCAAATACGGAGCCATACAGCAATGTGCTCGCCTGCTATGAAGTTATGAATGAGGATGGAGAGTATCTTACCTTCAGTCACGATGCTGGGGAACCACACAGACCACAGCTGTGCAATGAAGAAAGGTGACCAACAGAGAACATAGGCAACAACTGTCACCACTGTCATTTTTACAGTCTTGATCATAGCCTTTGAAATACAGTTCACACTGCTTGCTCGGGATGGCAGGACTTGCTTCTGATTTGTTACTTCATATTCATTCTGTTTTTTCACATATAAATTTTTTTTTATTATTTTGCAAATCTTAACCTGGCATGTGATAAGGATGGCTGAAGGAATGAAGAATATAACTACAAAAATCCAAGTCACATATGCCCTCGGACCCCATGGCTGAATAAATTCACCCCAACATTCAAAGACACCTGGAGATATTTCAGTCTTAGAAAAAATAAATACCTGTGGTAGGCTAAGAATCAGTGATAAAGACCAGCTGGTGCAAATGGGGATGTTCCAGAGAGCTCTCTTCTTTTGGAAAGTGACCATAGGGTAGCAAACCGCTTGATATCTGTCCACTGTCATGACCACTATCATATAGGTAGAGGCAAACATGCCCAGCAATTGTAGATACTTGATAGTCCTGCACAAGAAATCTGGCCCTATGAACACGTCTGTAATATCCCATATGAGCTGAGGCAGCACTTGAAAAAAGGCTACCACTAAGTCAGCAATGCTGAGGTGAAGCATGAATACATACATCCTAGAGAGCTTCTTTCTTCTTCGCCACAGTACCAGTATGAGAATAAAATTGCCCACAGACGCAGTCAGAAATATGACCCCCAGTACAGCAATCTCTACTTGAGCTAATTGCTCATCTCTTTCTGGTCTTCCAACAGGATCTGACTGATTTGTCAAACTCAGGAATCTGTGAGGAGAAGGACTCTCAGTCTGATGTGTGTTATCCTGCATAGGAAATGAAAAATTCTTCATAGTGCACAGAAGCTACTTACAGTAGCTGCTACTTGCGACTCAGGTTGACAGCTGTGGCTAGCAAACAAACCAGCCTGGGTTCAGGTTTCGGTATATCTTCAAGCAAATCTCCTCCTGCTTGTGCAAACTAAAGCAGTGGGACTTGGATCTTGATAAAATTCTGTCTCTTGCTGGAGTGCAAAAAGGCTTTATATAGGCTCCCAGCAGAGCCTTATGTAACTGCAGAGCCCTCGGGTAGGCTGCGGGGATCGCAGCCAATGGCAGACTGAGCCACACAATTGGGGGAAATATATAAATAAAAGGCAAACTTCAGAGGCTCAACGTAATTCAATTACTCACTTCAGTCAAAGCCTGTACTTGTAAATAGCTGTGGCCAAAATCATACTCAAATGATCTTACTCGGGAGAGTTCTTGCAAATGTTTTTTTACGCAAACNTATTTCAACTGTCCTAAAAACAATATTCCTACTACAAGAAAGGGTCAAGACTTACAGGTTTTTTTTGAAGCAAAATGAAAAATAACACATATGAAATAAATTACTTTTGACAGGACTGTGAGTCTACTGAGAATTTAATAGTAAAATAAGTGAAAATTCAGTGGGAAATCCAGCTGAGGAAAAAGTCTCTACAAGGAAACAATTTCCAAGGGTCTCTATTCTACTATAAAGCTAAAGGCTGGGAGGTCATTTTTCAATACTGTACTGGTTTCAGGTAATCCTTTTTTTTTTTTTTTTTTTTTTTTT
>VZTO01012295.1:24150-35505 GCA_013400615.1 Syrrhaptes paradoxus
TTTTTTTTTTTTTTTATTTTTTGTGAAGTAAGGTATATCATGATCATAAAAATTGCATTGTTCTTCGATTTTCCAGGATGATTTATTTTTTCTCCCTCAATCTATCCTCTTAGTTACAAAAGATGGATTTAATAAAATGAATTAATTTAATATGAAAGATAACACATATTTTTATGCAATCTTGTTTGAAACTAGAGCACTCATCCTTTTGCTTACAGTCAGGAGACTGCTAATTTTAACTCTTTCTGAAGAGAAAACTGATAATATTAAAAGCATGTCCATGCTGCATGTACAGTACATAATACCGCACCTACACTGATTAATTGCTGTGGTCACGACTATGCTACAGAACCAGATGAGGAATCTCACAAACAGACTACCATCCCTTTGGCACTAAATGTTTTCATCTGTCAACAGACAGGGGAAGGGCAAAATTCATACACTGGATGCTGAGAGAGACTACAATGGTTTATAAAAACAGCGTGATCTGTTTTCTCTCTCTCTTTCCCCCTTTCATCCTACCGTGAAACTGATGTTAATACCTCAAGCAAGGGCAAGACTATGAGAACAGACAATAAACAAACCAAACAACCTCGGGAAACATTGCCACCAACAGCAGCCGTAAATATCCATAATCCAGATTTGGCTGAACACTGATGCAGCTGCCTGAGTCTGCAACAGCTTTTCTCTATGACGGTGTTGCAAAGAGTATGAATCATAACAACTTAATATAACATACCTGATCGTTTTTTCCTAAATTGAAGCCTATTTGTAGGAAACTTGGATTCCTGACATTGTTTTCTTTTAGTTTTCCCCCAGTTTGGTATCTATCGTGGGAAACAGCATGGCAAGACTGTAAGGGAACAAATGGTTTTCCCTTTACCCTCACCCTCCTGTCACTCAGCAACTTCCAGAAGAATTGGCCACAGACCAGCAATCCTTGGCAATTCTGCTGATGGAAAACACTGTGCTGCAGAGCAGGCTGGCTGATCTCCAGTTCTGCCTTCAAATGGAGACAAAATTTCAGGCGTGTGCTCCAAAACCACTTACCTTGGCCATCCTCACCCCATGAGTTAACAAAACGCCAGCTGGGATCTTTGTTCTTCTAGCAGGATACTGGGTAGCCACCTACATCTAGGCAGAGCTAGGACTAAATGGGTTGAAACAGAACACGCTGAACAGAAATCTAAGCTCATGGTCAGACATAGAAGATAAATTCGCATTACATGATCTGAAAGATGATCAAGGCATTATATGTAAAAAGACCAGAGTATGCAACACAAATCGCTTCTGGGATACTGGGACTGGAAGACTAACCAGAATATGGTACCAGAAGCATATATTTGTATGATTTTCAGAATGCACAATGTACGAGTAGACATACGTTTCAGGCAAATGTGTTTTATCGCCTACACCTAGAATAGCTCAACAAGATCCCGAAGAACAGGGAACTTTTCCAAGGTATGCACACATACACAGGGCACACTGTCCGGGCAGCAGACACACTACAATAGGTGTCAGACCCAGCGTGTGGACATAGGCTAAAGGGCAAGTACACTGTGCGAGAAGTAGCCTTTGTTCATATAAAGGGAGGTGGCCCTCCTCACACAAGTTGTCCGAGTGATGTAAGACTCTGCTCCATCTTGCATCTAATCAGTACAATATACGTCAACGGTTTTGCAACTTTATAATTGTGTCCTTCCCATATTTTTGACCCACGCTAGCAGACATTCAGGATAACGTTATATTGAAATTGAATGCACTCACTGAGAAAAGGAAAACAGGATAACAGATGAAAATGTTTAAGTAGTCTTAGCTGTTCTTTTACTCCAATAGTGTCCTCCTGTTGCCCAGCTTCGCTTCATTCCAAACCATATCTGTCCAAGTTAAATTATTTTATTAGAATATTTACTTTCAGTAGTGTGGGAAGGCACATTTTAATTAACTTCTTCTGAATTTCTGAGCGTGGGCTCTCAGCTCATGTTTGTTGGCTGACTAGTTGGGAGGGATTCATCTCACGGATTAAGATTTAAATTTAGGTGTCTGCTTACAATTACAGAATCACACAGCTGCTCAAAGCAGAGACAACACTGATTTCAGGCCAGTTTCCTTAGTGTTTGTCCAGTCACGTCTTTAAAACCTCCAAAAGTAGAAACACCACAACCTCCCTGGGTAACCAGTTGCAAACTCTTCTTTATTTCCAATTGCGGAGAAGCTTCCTTATGTGCCACCATACCCTTCATTGATTCGGACCACCATCTCTGACCACACTTCTCCCAAGTAACAAGTGATAGGGTGAGAGGAAATGGCTTCAAGTTGTGCCAGAGGAGGTTTAGAGGGGATATTCAGAAAAATTTATTCAGCAAAGGAGTTGCCAAGTATTGGAACAGGCTGCCCTGAGACGTGGTGGAGTCACAATCCCTGGAAGTATTTAAAAGAACTCTACTGAAAAGACATGGCACTTAGGGACACGGTTTAGTTGTGGACTTGGGAGTGCTAGGTTAACAGTTGGACTTGATGAGTTTAAAGGTATTTTCCAACCTAAATGATTCTATGAAAATAAAAACCTCCATGGTGTGGGAGGGAGGAGGAACCCCTCACAGACAGCATCTGTGCAGCATGCCAGGGGAAGATCCATCTGGTGCTGTGCAGAAGCGGGGTTCCCAGCATCAGAAGTTAGGATTGTGGAACAATTTAACTTTCTAAAATCTTTCAAAGGAGTTTACTCAGTGTATTATTTTTTAAATATATCTTGGAAGATGAGATATTGCCTAGTTTGTTGTTATTGTTTTGATTCATAAAATTCCAACATCATCCAAATAATAATTTCTACATCTTTCCTCTGGTATTTGATACTTTAAATCTGCAGGACTGCCAAGTAATCCATCTGAATTTACTGAGGCTATACAAGATGTAAATCAGGTAAGCATTTTTTCTGTACCTGTAGATGGTTATTCATGTCAAGTCACTTTGTTGTCCAAGGACATACTTTCAAAGCTAGGATTTAGGCAAATCTCAGCCACATTTTTTCCTGTGGCAACAATACTGAGTACCTTAATCACAGAATAACAGAATCATAGAAACATCGGTTGGAAGGAACAGCTTGAGGTCTTCCTCTGAGCATAACTGCCTATTGAAGTGGGACTGTCACCATCACTAGACAAAGTCAGACACAGCTTTGTCCAGCTGGGTCTTGAAATCCTTCAAGTAAGGAAATACCACCTCTCTGGGCAGCCTGTTCCAGTGCTCTTTGTGAAGAATTACTTCCTGACGCTCCTTCAGAACTTCCCACAGTGGCCACTGTTGTCTATCAGATCACCTGCCACCACTAAGAACAATTTGGTTCCCTTAACTCCTAGGTGCCCTTAAAGTACTTATAGGCTGGTATTAGACTACTCCTTAACCAAATTTTTGCCAGACCAAACAATCTTTGTCTTCCAAGAACTGCATGAGCTGGAGTGCACTGCAGATGCTTTTTGCCAAGCCAGGCAAGGAATATATATATGCTGGAGCAGAAATGCACGCATTTTAGTGTTAAAACCTCCCTCACCAGCTTCTAAAAACCAGCAACTCTTTCATCTCATGACAGATATTATTTATTAAATACAACTTGTGAAGATTATAAGTTTCACTCTTTTACTTTGGAATACATAAAAAAGTTCTAAAAAGTTCCTATTTAAGAAAATATAAAGTGGGAAATACTGCTGTCTACTTTTGATTTACGAAACCCAGGTCTGCCTCTTCTCTGTGAGATTCTGTAGATCTGAAGAGCTAATAGATTATTGCTACTGCACTTGTGAAGTTATAAAAAACAATTAAGTAAGAAAAGCAAATTTTCATGTGGTTGGCTACGTCTCTAGAGGATTTTAGAGAAATAAAAAATTATTTCCTTAGTGCTGATGTGATTCTATTTCTTTTAAAACATTAAAACATAAAAACCAGCTACCTTAGACCCTATAGCGTGGTAAGGATTAGAATGTGCAGTAAAAGATTCAGGTGTCAATAAGATTAGAGAAACATTCACTTCTTAATATATTTTTATATAAAACACTTACTTAGTGTATAGTCTAGGGCAGACAAAAAGAATTAACATAGTATTGCATTGAAATTGCCCTAGTGATAAGGAATACATTTTATGGGATGTATTAAGCAATGTAAATACATACCAGTAGCATGAAACGTAACTAGAACTCCTTTTGGAAGTAATACAATGGCTAGCAAATGGATTCTTTCATAGAGCAAACTAGTGAAAGCTACATGAGTACTGTTCAAGGATTTATCCCATAGCACGGATGCATTTAGAGCAAGGCAGATTCGTATTTTTCAGTATCAAACTATTGTCTATTTTCAGATATGGTGGATAAACTACTTCCCTGTAAGTCATCTTTAACAGACCAAAATAATGTACCCCTTCCTTTCTGCTGCAGTATTGGTACAGCCTCCTACAGTTCTAGTTTCTTAAAAAAAATCCCACTGTTATGGTTTTGTGTGGGGGTTTTGTCTGGCAGCAAGGGAGGGGTTAAAGTGGTGGCTCCTCTTTTAAATGATTTTTAAATGAGTAACCCCCCCCCTCCAAACGTTTGATAACTGAGGGGGGGGGAGGGAATTATCACTTAGCCTTTCTGTAAGAAACTGCTTGGAAGGCAGGGTCCCGCTCAGGATGCTCCCGTCCCAGGCCAGGACTGAGCCAATCGGCAACTCTGCGAATATCATATTTAAGAGGCGACACAGAACAATGGGTTGGGGTGGCCCTGGGCAGGGCATGGGCGGGCAGTCCAGCCATCCAGCTGCCTGCTCAGCTTCTGCAACTGATCTGCCGTAGCCCAAGCCTCCGCCATGGCTCGCCCAGGAGCCCTATTTCCCAGGAGCCAATGAAGACCTTCAACAGCGGAGAAAAGAGAAGTGGGATCTGAGAGATGAAGTAACCGCACGGCACTCCGGTCAGCGAGAGAGCTCCGTCATTTTCCCTTGCCACGTGGTGAAGAAAAGAAGCAGCCGTGGAGAACCCCATGCTGGAACTAGAAGCCCCACGCCAGAGTCGGGGGAGTCGTCGGGGGACTGTAGCCCCGTTTAGAAAAGGACTCATGTCGGAGAAGTTCCAGAGAAGGACTCTCAACGTGAGAAAGGGACTCCACGTGGCAGCCAGAAGAGACTGTGAGGAAGGAGGAGCGGCAGGCTGACTGTAATCCCCCACATCCCACCCCCCCCATGTGCCCCGGGGGGGAGAAGGAAGATGTGGTTTCTCTCTTTCAATATCTTGTTTCTTGTTGTAAATAGTTAATAAATTCAGTTGTTTTATTGTTCTTCATGAGTCGTGCCGGTTTCTTGCCCGTGACCCTAAGTGGTGAGCGAAACCCTCCCTCCCTTTGGACCAGGATTAACGGTTCACTCCAACCCTATATAGTCAAAAAGCTATTAGAGAGGGTCTACAGGACTAAAGCAGCCTCAAATGCAACAGCTAAAACCAGTGGGCCAACAAAAGATAGAGAAAAACATATTGAAAAAAGTATTCCAAACAGCATATACACAATCATGCAATGTAGGCACCTACTTATGCTGTTATCACGGCACAAGAAGACATAAAATAAGTAATAGTATCAGTAACTACATTCCTCAGAAAGAGTTAAGCTTTTATTTGGACAAAAACACTTTTGGGCAGGAAGGAGAACTCTTAGGGAAGCCAACAGACCATTAGAAATTGTCAGGACAACCCAAAATCTTATCCATTTCTAGTCCAGACATATTACAAACTACCCTTAACTTTTCAAATTAACATTATAACGAACACAGGACAACGTTCTGTGCTGCTAACCTTGTTTATATACCACAACTGGAATTTAAACCCTGCAAAGTGGATCTAGCTCTTCGTTGTACACATGCCTATGTTTTATGTACGTGTATATGTATGCAAACGTTGCTCCCTTGCACACACACAATCTGGATGCCTTCCACCTTCCGTGAAACTATGTTCTCTTCCCAGATGAGCAAGTTAACTGCGTATTTAGAGGAATGAGATGTTACTCTAATAAGATTAAAAGACACGTAATACCAAATCCAGCTTTATAGCCTTAAAATGCAGGACTGCAACACATCAAACTACTAGAATCATTGTTAGGCAATATTTTGGAACACAACTCTCCTAAATTAAGTGCATCCTTCAGTAGGAATTAGCCCCAGACATTAAAGCCAAGAGAAAAAAACAATGGCTATGGGCCCCCTGTGACTTGTAGCTAGGCACGGTCCAGGTACTCACCGTAAAACAGTACCACTAACTACGTACTTTACTACGTGTCTCTTTTTAATCCCTAAGAAGATTAAGCTGAAAGAATAACTTTTTAACCTGGTTCAGTAAAAGCTTTATTATTCACCAGTGCTGACCTCATTCTTTGGGCATGTTTCTGATTTCACAGATGTTACTGACAGCAGTGAGTGAGAGTCCCGCTCGGCCCAAAGCCTGGAACTGGTTTGCTTAATTCATGTATTTGAATTATGGTGGTAGAATTATCTTCCACAGTTTGTAAATCATTCTCTAAATAACGGCTTTTTCCCACTGCTGCTGTAAAATTTTGTGCAATTTTGATAAGTAGTGTTTACCTGTATAATACCGGGCTTTTACTGGTACTTCTACAACTTTCACCAGGCTACTTCAAGTTGAGATAGAAACAAATCATTATAAATTTCTGCCAAAAAGGATCTTTTTCATTTGCAGCATTCCAGACAGTCTGGATTCTCTATTAGGACACTAAATGGCCTGCCAGCTCACCTGCCATCAGAGCCGTGGAAAACAACTGACATAAGGAGCCTCACTGAGGCTGGTCAGAGCAAAGAAAAATGGAGAAATAATGTGTAACTTCATAAGAAGGAACTATGATGGACTGGTTTTGAAGAAGAATGACAAAGTACTTTTTCCACAGATGCAAAGTTATAAGCAGAGTTTTTTAATAAAGGGAAAAATGCTAAGATGGAACTAGTATAATACCTCAAGGTCTGCTGCAAAGGTCAGACATATTTCAATGTTTTAATTAAAAGACAAAGTAAATAGCAATGACTCAGTTTCTCCAACAATACCGAATAAGCAATTGCAAGCAATGTGGCCAAGGAATTAATTCCACTGGACCTAGAGAGAGCGTGTGTTGTGACCTCGTTCCACTCAAGCCAAGAACTTTGTCAGGCACTTGCACAATCATACTCTCAACCAGATGCTGCAGTAACAAAATTCACATTTATCACTTCCTGAGTGCTAAAAGATAACAGAATGACAATTATAGTAAACACAAGGGACTGAACAGGAATTGTAATATGACCTCTAGCATGAGTCTGAATTTGAAATTCTAAGTGATCAACTGCATTATTCATAAGCACTAGATAATGTTTTTATTAGTACACCCTTGGTTTTAACAACTGGATTTCCAGAATGCACAAAAGCGCAGATCAAGGCCAGAGACCATTAACTGTGAGCTGTGGGGCCACAAGAAACCAAGGCTAGTTGTGTAAAAGACTTCAGGCACCAATTATCCGAGCAGAATCCAGAATCCTGATTTAGGGATCCAAGCACCTTTACATTGTGTGGGAAGCAGGAAACTGCCTGGAATTAGCAAAGCAGTAAAATGAACAGAGGGTGGCATAGCTAAATCCCAGATCCAGATTCTGATCTAGAGTCTTAAATCCAAACTAGAGCCAATGTACCTTTACCTATTCAAAATGCAGAGCGTGTAACTCTAAAGGTGCCTTACAACTATTCCTTCAAGGAATAGGCTGGGACTTGTCCAGTTCTTTCAAATGGGGTAAAAAAAATGGAGATCACTGGGTGAGGACAGGAGGGACAGCAGGAATAGGAGAAAAGAGGAACAGGATGAAGTTCATTGACAGTATCTAGTATAACACTGTTTCCAAAGGAATATTTGCACAGGTGATGGAAGAAAATGGGCTCAGTGTTATTTTCAGCCTGAGAAGGTTTGAATACACATTTCTGATTCCCTAAAAGAATTTCCTGTTCAACTTACTGGCAAGGCAGAAAGGAAGATGCTTTCTCCTCTTGTTGAAACTAGGTGACTACATACGAAAGAATGGAAGATTCATGGAACCAAGAAGAAATCCTGGAAAAAGGGATGTAGTTCCGTATACTTGTGGCTAAAGCACTCTCATGGGAAGGGGAATGCCACAGTCTGGTGTTTGCTCTTATATATACATTTTATACCAGAAGCTATTGCATAATGAAAATAGTCTGAGGAACCACGGCCATAAGGCTGCCCACAGTGGCCAACGCAGCACTGAAGATAGCCAGCCTGGCTTGGAGTCTGTGCAGCCACAGTAGCACCGCAGAGAAGGAAAGATGTGTAATTTGGTGGGATCTCTTATGGTTCTAGCATTGTACATACTCATGGTTTAATAGCAATGAAGTCTGTCCACAAACGGACTACACATCTATACATAATAGGAAAGGTTTTTGTATAGCAATCCCAGACTGTCTCGCTAACTAACAGCACCTTGTGCATGCACAGACATCAAGTGCCGCATCCACAGTGCAGAAAGCAGCCCAAACCCCTGCAAGCAGTTGTATCAGTGTGGTGCTGCAGCTCAACGAACTCCCATTTCAACGTGTGATTCAGTGTGAGTGTACCCTTGAGGATTGTAACTCTCCTGATACACTTCTTTTGGAAGATCAGGGAGAGGAATGAGGTAACAATCCCAAATATTCACTGCCTGCCAGCTGAACTGATTACATAATATTTAGAACAACAATTTCTATGAAATTAAGCTGCCTCCTTAACAAACACGTTACTTCCATATTGTTTTCTGAGATTCAATGACAGTAATGAACAAAGCAGACTCATTACTTCAGGCAACTGATGTAAGACACAGATACTAAGCAGTTGCAATGGGTCTTATATTGCCTGCTTTTTGGATTTACAGAAGGCAATTAAACAACCATGTGACTACCAGGTAAGGACAGTTTTCTCTGAAAGTTTCTTTTCTATTTGAGTTGTTTAAGCCTTTTTAAGGCTTAGAGAATTTTTAGTTCTTCTTTGACAACAGCAAAATATTAAAGGGAGGTTACTGAAATAAAAAAGCAAAAAAAAAAAAAATGTAGAAATGTTCCACTTGATTATTTACAGTGTTTGTGCCAAAACCTGCAGCCAAATGAAAGGCTGCAGGAAGTCATAAGCATGATATTTTGTGTCTGTGTCCAGCAGTCTTCATTCTTATTATTTTGAGAACTTTCAGTGAATGTTCATTCAAGTAGCAAATTAATTTTACAATATTCTCTGAAAACAAGGAAATGTTTTCCCATTTTTGTCTGCCATCTAGTGTTAAGAGGCAGAACACCCGTGTTCTGCATTTATAAAGCTTAAAATACTTGGGAGCACTACACGGCTTTTGCCTATGCCAACCTATGGTGATGAAAATAGGAAACAGCATTTTCCCTAAGGCTTAATTGAAGATGTTAGATTTAACCGATTATCTCAGATACCATTATTAGCAGAATACTATCCTACCAACATATGTTAATCTGTCATAGTGCTTTCAAATACTTGGGGTATTTTTAATTTGAGTCTCTTAGTTGACAGTGCTGTTTCCAGGATACCATCCATAATCAATATGGCAAGTAAAACAAACAAAAAAAACCCAACCCTGCCTGTATATACTGAAATGTTACTCGTACTTATAATACCTCTGTATCAAAATTATAGAGAAAGTATATGCAAAAATATTTTCCCAGAATTAATATCTCACCCCTGGAATTTGTTCTGTTTCAGTTTAATTCATCTAAGCTGAAGTAATGAAACAATAAAGAGTAGGATTTAATTTTGTAAGCAGTTCCAGAATTAACTAATTTCAGTGTATTTGCACCATCTTTTATAGGGAAGGAGACTGTAAGAAAATAGAAAACTTTTATATTTCATAGATTGGGAAAGAGAACCCTAGAAAGACAAATTTTGGAACAATTACTTCTGGTAAATATTCAATTTTTATCAAACTGCCTCATAACACATTACAACTTTCTCCCCAGGTAGCAGTCTAAGCTGAACATACAAATGTGAATGTTAGAAATAATTGATGACATTTAAAAGTATAGCATACACATTACTGAACACAGTTAACTCGCTTGCTGAATGGACATCACGATACTTTGGCTATAACATGACAAAAATAATGTACACTGAAGAATAACTCTCTTTAATTAAAGTAGGAAGATCTACCACAATTTTGAGTTGTAATTTGATTTTCCGAAGTTTTTACCCACATCAACATGTACAGAGATGTATGTTGAAAAAAACATTTTGAAAACCGTTGATCTTTTCTAATTGATTTACAGAGATAGCACTCGTTAAAACCAAACTACTTTCAGTACTATCCTAAACTGGAAACTATCGTGTTTTAAGGGACCACTCTGTCAGAGCTTGAGTACTGGGTATGCAGCCTAATAGAGATCAGCAAAAAATCCACCAATAATCACAAAAAAATCTTGTTTGAGACTTGCCATAGAAAGTATTACAAAAATAATTCTACAAAAGTATTACAAAAGTAATTTTAAAACAATTAGTGTTCATTCTATTATAATTAAATATATATCTCAAAATGTGATGAATGGGATCATTTCCATACTACATGAAAACTATTGTCACTGGAGTTAGCTACCCTCTGAATATTGCAGGTGGATTAATCTTTCTTATCTAAAAAATAGGTGTTTAGTCAACCAGGATGAATCAACGCATGTTTGACTATTAAGAAAGCTTACAAAATTAGCTGAGGTGTCTATCTTGTAAATAAATAAATTTGAGATAATTTATTCCTAATATTGTGACTGCAGGAAAGAGAAGGCTAAATTTGCAAAATGCCTGAGAATGTGCAGAATTTGTGCCTGGGAATACATCAACTTACTTTTTTTTCATCCAGTGTTTTTCAGTTCTTTCAGGGAGTTGCATGGCTGTTTCGAGAAGCTGATGAATCACAGGCCTCTGAACAAGTCAGATCAGGCAGGTGTGTTCATCCTCCGGGAGAGCTTTGTGGCAAAGAACATGTGGGTTTGTGATTAGACCTGAAATGTGAAATCCCTGAATCCTTTCCCTAGGAAAAATATGAATTGACATATAAGTTGTACATACCCCAGGGGTGAGATGAATCCATAAGCAGATATAGGAGAGAATTTTACAAAGAGATCATGGAAGAAAGTGAAACTATGTACAGAAAAAAGGGATCAGCTGCAACCTGCCTCCAACACCTTATTTGCCAAAGGGAGGCAGGATGAGCCCTGGCAGCATGAAGATTAACGTGGCCAAGCTTTCTTCTTACTGAAGTCATAGGTCATGTTTCGCCTAACCCTCTGTTGTCGTAAGAATGCAAGTTAGCCTG
>VZTO01012296.1:914-51237 GCA_013400615.1 Syrrhaptes paradoxus
ATATCAAATTCTCCTACTTAATTTTTAGCTTGGAGTCTTAATAATTGCAACTCTGTTAGTACTTGTGAACACTCAAAAGTGTTTATACATGAAGACTCTCCTGCAGAGTAGTTAGACCCTAGCAGGTAGTAAGATTTTATAAGGTGCAGGAGTGTAAATTTCATTCCAAGGTCCTCTGGAATTATTGTATCTTCAGGACAAAACTCTCATTTTCAAACTTTGAGCTCATGAATTTGTGAATTGTTGCAGCTTTGAAACAGATCTTTTTATGTGTGGGGTTAGTTTTTTTTCCCCACTAAAACTGCTATTTCTGCATTTATGTGACTGTGTAAGGCAGTTTCCATTTTTAAAGCTAGGGTTACTAACTCTTGCAGTTACAGAGACAAGCTTGAAAACCCTGGCCTTAAACTCTTACAGAAAACCTAACAGTAACTTCTAAGGTGGATAAGACCATCTGACGTTTGGAAACAGCATAGTATCTTCTGAGCCTGTCCTAGATGCTAAAATGGGAAAAGGGACTGAAGAAAGAATAGGGTAGCTTTGAGCTACTGTCATGTTCCCTATAGAGCATATAATAAGAAACAGAAACGAGTTGAGTAGCCAGTGGAAGATGTCCTTCAGAACAAAATCTCTTTTCAGTGGTTTGACCAACTCTCTTGGCTTCAGCGGGTTTGCTTCTCTGCCTCTTACCAGAATTTGTTCTGTTAATTCTTCATTCCGGATATGAATTTATTAAGAATATTAATTAGGCAATTCTAAGTACCATCTATAGTATCTTCCACAGATAAATGGGAAAGTGCATCACTACATTATTTTATCAGCTCTTCCTGTATAATTACATTGTAACTGTCGGATCTGCAAATGATCTTCTCCTTATAGCTAAGAAATGGTCTCTGTTTTGCTACATTCATGCAGTAAAACCTAGCTCTAAAATAATGTGGTGGTGAGTGTTGCAGAACTGAATAAATCTGAATGATCCCGTGTTTGCTGTTCAGTTGGATTGCCATAGCTGTGTGACCGACATCTGATGGAAATTATTGCATTTGTTTAACAGCAGAATGCAGTGCTTCTTTGCTTGGGTATTTATCTGCAGATTTGCCTCCTTTCCTTCCCTCCATTCTATGAGTTTTACAGAAGCTTATCTAGTATAACAGTGGTTACACAGTTTAATCTTACATTTTTTAATTAAGCTCCTTTTTTTTTTGTGCAGGGGAATCAGTTCCTGAAATTGAAAGCAAGGAACATTACCTGAATGAGAGCATGTTATGCTAGTTACTCAGATTGCAATCTAAAGAGCTTTCGTTTGCAAATATCTGTACGGGCTTCTATTTTTTGCCCCATTACCGGTGTTTTATTCTTCACAAGACCAGGTTTATAACCTCTTGGAAATGAGAATTGCTGTAAATTAGAATTACTGTGAATAACTGAGTACTTTGAAATCGGACAAAGAAAAGCCTGACCCTTTCTGTGAGCATTAACTAACATCTGCTTCATTGGAATTGCTGCTTGGCACCTCCCTGGATGAGATTTTCAGCTGACTACTGCTGTTTACAGTTGTCCCATTGCAGCTTTTCACCTACATCAATGACATCCTGCCTTGCTATCTTCACAATAACAGACTCTAAACATAATAGCATCCTACAGGGATACAGTGGAATAACAACACATCACACTTCCTTCTTACTCACTGGCAGCTTTTAACAATAAAACACTAATCCTAAAAAACATCTGAATAACAAATGAATAATCTGAATGGCATATGCATAGAGGTAATGTGTTACCACAGGTGAAAGTAATACAAAAGTCATTCTCATAGATTGCTCAAAGAAGATGAAAATCACAGGATGAAATCCTGAATCTAGTATTCTACAACTTCTATCCTCCTGCCTTCAAATCACAACAGCGTTTCCTTTGTTAGAAGAGCAAAGGACATGTTGGAAACCAAAGAAATCAAACACAATCTTAAAATACCTTTTCATTTTTCTCTCCTAAAGGTCTGTCTTGTTGATGCTAGCACACTGAATTAATATGTCTTTACAGTGGTATGCGTTAAAATGGAGCTTTTTACACGTACACATATACTACAGTCATGGTAGTATAACTGTGTATAGTATCTGAAAATAAGCAGATTAAAAGTTTCCACTCACATTCTGCTGTCAGTTTAAATTAGACTTCGGAATGGCAACTATATGGTATTGCAATGCAAAATCACAATGAATAATATACATAGATATCTATATATAAAATATTTTTGTGTGTACACACACACCCAAGTTACCTGCCATAATAAATTCTAAAACTTTCAGGTGCTTAAATTTTGGTTAAGTTCCTACCTTCAAATGTACCTTGTGAGTGTAAGACTAAATTCTCACAAAATTTGTTATGAATTATATACATTTAGATATATTTATGTATTCTAAATTAACACATCTTGTATGAATATATATTACATATACTTCTCCCTCCCTTTCTCTCTCTCTAAATCTGTATATTTAACCTAGTGCAGAGTTGACTTCATTATTTTTCTTTGGGGCATACAATTACCATCAACATTTCTCTAGTACTTAATCACAGATTATAAAATTAACACAACACAGGTGAGGAAAACAGCAAAGTTATCTTATGGATATATGGCAAAGGCTTCTTTTGCTTAAGAAAAGTTCTGAAGAATCCATAATTGAATTCAGATTTCTTTATCTAAAAGTCAGACATCCTGCCAAACCTTTATCTAAAAAGCAGATACAACTCTTTCTCAAAAGCTCATTCTGTTTTCATTTACCGGTCTGGCCCCATCTGAAAAGACATGGCGAATGCAGCAAACAGAAATGCCAGGAGACACGTACCTTAATTTGATAGGTATCTAACTTCAGCGCACTCCTTTTTAAAAAAAAACGTTCTTCTTACAGTGTTGAGATGCTGAGGTTATTTGCTGCTTGGTGTTGTCCTGTACATGACTCTCATGCTCAGCAGCCCTGGCAGGGCCCTGGAGAGAGAAGCAGGATTGTGCTCTGTTCACACTCCCAGCAGCTTCACTGGGGCTGGGACTCTTTTGAGCTCAATTAGTTCTAGATTGTTTGGCTAAATGGCAGCCACACTTCCTTCTATTCTTTCCTAACTTAGNGCACTAGGCCTTTTGACCATAGCCTCTTGTGTAATTATCACTTCCCTTAAGTATTTAATTTTTATTAAATCTTTGAGATTGTTTGAGACTGGAGAGTTGGAACAAAGATTTTCTTTGGCTTAGAAAAGAGGACAAAGATGGCTAACGTTTTAGGATGGCAAAACATGAGTCAAAGGAGGTGCAAATCTTGCATGCTTAAGAATGACGTTTCAAGTCTGTGAATCATCATTTTCATCTGAGTACTTTCTTCCCCAGTGAAACCTATACTGCAGCCTTGAGCCAGAGGCTAAGAGGTTGGAAGCATTTAAGCAAACTAAATATATTTACATGCAGAGAAACAGAATTGTCATGCATGTATTCAATCAGTACACCTGTGCAGCTATAGCTCTTGAATAACAACCATGTCAAAATCCTCAAATACATTTTATGAATTAATTTGAGATACAGAATTGTTTTGATGGGCTTTGGGTCAGTTTTTTTGATCAGAAGCTTTCCAGTTGTAATTATTTTCTGCTTAGTAGTTTTAAAAATACATACCAAGCTTCCAAATCCCTGTCAAGCTTAAAAAGAATATTAACCATTTTCACATTATACTAAATTAAGAAGATAATAAAGCATCGTACTTACCTGGCTCTTTATCTCTTCTCCCTATTCCCACTCTTTCTCTTCTCTGAGGTACATGCCTTTCCTTCAGTTTATACAAATTAGTTAAATTGCTTTAAAAATCTTTCAGCTGGTCCTTACTGTGGTAGTTTCATGTTAGAATAGCAGTGTGCTTATTGAAGATAGTTAAGACTAATGCATGGTTTGGGATTGGTGATTATTTTAATGAGAAGGTAGGGACTTAAAAGATTGATGTTGCTATGTGGACAACTAAATTTTCTTCTGTTTAAGATTTGTATGTGAAATACACACATATGAGTCCTGCTGAAAGCAGTGAGAGTTAAGGACCTGTGGCATTTGAGGAATCTGGAAAACGTTAAGCCTTTTATTTCAGTCTCATTATGTAGGCAATGATCATGACTGTTAGCTAGTATGGTGTTTCATGTATGAATTTGCAAATTTGTGTTAGCTTTAGGTAGACTAGATGATGCCAGAGCNTAGTTTTCCTGCCTCCAGTGGTGCTTTTTCCTTTCTTTGGACTATAAATAGACCTACCACAACACAATCTATAGCAATAAGGAAGGTAGGAAATGCATTTNACAAAGATTTTCTTTGGCTTAGAAAAGAGGACAAAGATGGCTAACGTTTTAGGATGGCAAAACATGAGTCAAAGGAGGTGCAAATCTTGCATGCTTAAGAATGACGTTTCAAGTCTGTGAATCATCATTTTCATCTGAGTACTTTCTTCCCCAGTGAAACCTATACTGCAGCCTTGAGCCAGAGGCTAAGAGGTTGGAAGCATTTAAGCAAACTAAATATATTTACATGCAGAGAAACAGCATTGTCATGCATGTATTCAATCAGTACACCTGTGCAGCTATAGCTCTTGAATAACAACCATGTCAAAATCCTCAAATACATTTTATGAATTAATTTGAGATACAGAATTGTTTTGATGGGCTTTGGGTCAGTTTTTTTGATCAGAAGCTTTCCAGTTGTAATTATTTTCTGCTTAGTAGTTTTAAAAATACATACCAAGCTTCCAAATCCCTGTCAAGCTTAAAAAGAATATTAACCATTTTCACATTATACTAAATTAAGAAGATAATAAAGCATCGTACTTACCTGGCTCTTTATCTCTTCTCCCTATTCCCACTCTTTCTCTTCTCTGAGGTACATGCCTTTCCTTCAGTTTATACAAATTAGTTAAATTGCTTTAAAAATCTTTCAGCTGGTCCTTACTGTGGTAGTTTCATGTTAGAATAGCAGTGTGCTTATTGAAGATAGTTAAGACTAATGCATGGTTTGGGATTGGTGATTATTTTAATGAGAAGGTAGGGACTTAAAAGATTGATGTTGCTATGTGGACAACTAAATTTTCTTCTGTTTAAGATTTGTATGTGAAATACACACATATGAGTCCTGCTGAAAGCAGTGAGAGTTAAGGACCTGTGGCATTTGAGGAATCTGGAAAACGTTAAGCCTTTTATTTCAGTCTCATTATGTAGGCAATGATCATGACTGTTAGCTAGTATGGTGTTTCATGTATGAATTTGCAAATTTGTGTTAGCTTTAGGTAGACTAGATGATGCCAGAGCAGTTTAAATAAAATCTGAGAGCATCTTCAGGAAAGTGACATGCAAGTGGTGAGGTGAATAAACATTTTTGTTGGTTTCTTGAAAATTAATAACTCAAGACCAAGGTTTTCCTTGAAAGTACTTTTAAATAAAGTTTAAACCAAAAATGAAATGCTTGAAGCGAAACTTCTCCCAAAATCAGTAATTTAATTTATAGAAGGACCTGAAGGTTAGAATATTTATGGTATTTTTTCTTGTGTTAATATTGGTAATTAGCAGACAGGTTTAAAGTCTTAGGAAGATGTTGATCTTTGCAGATCAGGTACTACAAATCCGACAAACAGGAATATAATTCTTTGTAGTGAACAGTGAATCAAATACTGACTTCAGTTCAAGCACAACACACTCATTATCTGAGAAGATACTGTCGTGGAGATGACTGAAGGCAGGCTGCAGTCTTTCTGACTCTTCAGACCTTAGTCTAAGGCAGAAGGACTGGCAATGTGTAAAAGTTGCTGGAATTCATTATTATGGAACAGCTCTGGAATAGGCCTATCTAACCCTGTTTCTGCAAAGTTATCTCCACAGTATAACAGCACTGAAATTCAAAGCTGCTTAGCAGTATTTCAGTTGTGCATACTTTTATTCTAATGTAGTTTAGTTTAACTCTTCAATCTGCTCAATGAGTTGCTAGTGGTTACAGACTTGAATTTGCATCACACGTTTTCTGTGTGCTGTGATGCAGTCAGCACCAAGCACTGCCAGAGCCCTTGAAAGGCTTCGTCGTGAACAGCTGCTTGCCTTGTGTCACCACAGTGCCAGTAGAGCCCAACTGCAGGAGCCTGCTTGCACTGATTTTGTTTGTAGCCTTTCTTTCAAACACACACATCTTTTTGCGGTGTCATTCCAAACATTTCCAAACATTTAAAATAGAATGCACAGTTATAGCATTATTTCTCTTCTCTGTCATTCTGACTTTGCACGCTGGAAGAAATTCTTATCCAGTGTGCAGACTTTTTGTACTCCTATATTGCCGTTGCAGTCTTGAGGCGAGTCTTTCTTGAGAGAGGTCTTCAGAGTTTCCACTTCAGTGTTTCCATGGGAGATTGATCAGGTAGCTAGCTCGCGGAGCAACAAGAGAGCTACAAGCAGAGTGAGAAGGAGTTGCTGAAGGCAGATGCTTGTCAGGTGCAGTTAAATGTTTCTGCGTCAAAGCAGAAGAGGTGTATTTTCTCTGACATACCCATTTTTACTTGGTTGCACGAGCAGATGCAGAGTCACACTGTGGTGCCCAGAACTTGTGAGGATGTTTTTGATCCCCTGGAATTCAAAGCATCTTGTCTTCGCAGTTCATTTACGATCTGTGCCCTGAGTGTACATGCCTGCACATGTGTGCGCGTGTTAAGGATGTAAGCAAACTCTTTATTTTCAATGAGTTCCTGTGTACAGAGTCAGCTTGTTCATGTAAAGAGAATTGTAAATTCTTCACCACAGGAAACTTAGATTGAGCACAGCAGCACGACAAAACCACTGCTTTTTGCTGGACACCTCAAAGGGGCTTTGCAGAAATAGTTTTGATTTCTACCAGTGAGCCACAAAACTTGAATGTAGATGCTTTGATATGGTTTCCACCTATTGCTGATTACTGAGTTAGTTCTAGCTCTGCATCTGGCTTTTCACAATTAGAATGGCAAAAATGGTACCCAAATTCCCGTGATTTTTGAATATGGAAGCTTTTCAGGACAGCTTCCAAAAGAAAAAGCTGAAGTACTTGAGCCTTCTCTGCTTTTATGCTGCCCCTCTCTTGTGCTGCCGAGCAGCATTGTGTTACACCAGTCTCTCCACGGACATTAGTGGGAGTGGGTTTGACATAAAGTCAGCATGAGCAGGGCAGCACTCACTAGTTTGTCATGCCTGTAATTCATTAAATAGCTTGAATTCTTTATAGCGTCATTCCTGTCCCTTTTCTCTCCTCAGTTGTCTCCTTGCCTTCATGCTTCAGTGCCTCATGGAGTACGTTGCAAGAAATTACATAACTTTCCCTTTTAAAGCTATACTAAGGAAGAAACAATAAACAGGTTTTTATCTCCTATAGCTCTTGTTTAGTCTACCTGACTTAACACCATGAAAATCACTTGTCTCAGTAGTATTGCGTAAATTATAAGGACACAGACTTTCCTTTTGATTTCTGATCCTGTTAAACACAGATGGTCTCTCTGGACTGCCCTGGAGGCTGTGGGCCAGATCCCTAGCTTCTACAAATAGGTGTTGCTTCATCAACTTCAGTGGAGCAACACTGATTTGAGCTGTCTGGGGAATCTGGCCAATTGGTTTAATGGATCGGTGCCAGTTTATAACAGCTGAGGAGCTGTGAGTTTAAGGGCCTTTCTAATTGTAGTTTATATTCACTGTATAGAAAATATTTTGCTTTCCCCCCCTCTCTGGTGTGTTTGTGGCCTCATGAGGTTAGCACAGTTGTGGTCTGTAATTTGTCGTGCTGTAAACTATGTCTTTTAGATTGGTTGTGTGGTAATGAAGGAAGACCATGAATAGAAGTCCAATTTGTTTTTCACCTTCTTGCTTACCAAAACACAATTATATTTTTTTTCTCTGTACCTTAAACAAAGAACATGTATTTAACATGATGGCAACATAATAGTGAAGATTAAAGTTAAAGCTTCATTTACAAAATGTTAAAGTTCTTAAGGCCCAAACCTTCTGTGTATCCCCATCTCTTCCTTGTGATTGATTTCTGTACAAACAACCAGGAGTTTAAAGCTTTTAGGGAGGTGGTGACAGCAGGAAACGTTATCTTCATGGTATTGATGACGAAATAGAATAACTTGCCAAAGGTCTCAAAGGAAGTAATACTTTTATCTGGAAAGCTTATTCTGTTGGTTGTTTCTGCTTTTCATCTTTTTTCCCCCTTGTATTTTACTTGTCTCCTGCTCCCTTTTCAGTCACATCTTTGTATTCAAGGCTCTTCGCATTCTATTTCTGTCCTGCTTAGAGTATGTGTAATTTAGTCTAGCAGAGTTGATCTTTGCTTCCAGCCAGCTCACAATTTCATCTTACGTTCCCACTTGTAAATGTTCATGTAAGCACCCATGTGTATTCTCCCTGACTTGTGAGAAGCTGCTGTAAACAACTGCAACATTACCTCACTGTTCCGTAAAACCCACCTTTGTCTCACTGACCTCCAAAAATGTCAACACTGTTCCTGCAGGATGGCAGGTAGTGTTTTGTTCCAGGAAGGTAAAAGGGGCTTCTTAAAACTTCAGAACTGTAAGAAATTATCTCCAACAAGTTCTTCTTCTGATGCTGCCCGTTTTTATGGGTGGCTTCTCCTGGCTGCTCAGGAGTCCCAATTCCTGACTTCATCCCTTGTTCGTACAGTGTGGGCAGCTGCTCTCACCATTACTAGCATTATCTCATTATTTCCTTGTATACTTTTTCCATCTGTATCCATCTTTTTTTCTCATTTTCTACCTCTGTTGAGACAAAGCCTTTTTTTTACAGCACTTGGCACAATAAGGTGCCCATTTTTGACTCCCATGCACTATGACTCAAAGGTATTGGTAATGGATAGAAAACCTCAGGCATTATAGTCCTACACTTCAGCCTTTAGATGTTTGATCTTTTCTACTCTTGTATTTATTTTAATGTCTTTTAGAATTGAAGTTTCCAAGAAAAAAGTGAGAAAACATACAGCAGTTACAAATTGTTTGCTCCTTTGTGTATAATGTACTAATAAAAGGGCAATGTGCTTTACAGATAATGCATCTTTAGCAAAAGGACTTTCCTACAAGAATCTGTTAACTTTTTTGTGGTTGCTAGAAGCTGGATGCACACCATTTTGCTTATCCCTCCTAGCCAGCTGTAGATTAGGCAAGAAAATACTTAAAAATGGCTGAAATCCATTTGCTTTTGGATAGGCTGATGGAGTTAGGTTCTCATTGCTTTCCCCATATGTCAGTGTGAATTTATTCTCCTGTAGCTTCCTTTGCCACTGTTCCAAGGGGCTTCCATTTGCTGCCCAAACATTTCTGGATTTCAAGGTGTTGCTTTCCTCTATCTGCCAGAACAGGGGAGACAGGGTAAGTTGTGCTGAACACTGTTGTGTCAGCTTATGGAAAACATCGTAGTCCAGGCCCCTTTACTGCCGTTTGAGGTAGAGCAGTCTGTACTAAATTGCTTTTTGGAGTGTAACTACACAGTTCTCTGTTGGAGTCTGGGTCATACTGACAATTGTGCACTTCTGCTGGAATGGTGAATTGAACACCATAAATCATACCAGAACACAGACCCCTTTTCTGGCACATGCGCTAGGAGGGGAGGTGACTAATTTGCCATGCCACAAGGTGACATCTCTTCAGTGCCAGATCTCTGTTGCTTGCACCTGTCTTGAGAGCAGCTGTCGTCTGCAGTCTCATCTTCTGAAAGGAAGAGCTGCTCCTTCATGGTTCCTGTCAGGTGCTGTGATAGCATGTCACCTCCTGGCTGACAGTAGTCAGGCCTTTGAGAGGCCCCAGGGGACAGGAATAGCAGTGTGCCCAGTGAGACTCCCTAAATATGAGGTTTCTTCAATGACTGGTCCCCCCCTCCCCGGTATTCCTAGGAATCGTTCCGGTGCAGTGAATGCTTTCCCTCTCTCCTTCACCTGCATGTATGAGACTTTACATGAGCCAGACCAGCTGGTTGCAGCCTAGGCTAGGAATTCTGTTGTGGAGGGAGATTAAGTAGTTTATTTCTCCTGCATCAGGAAGAGTCCTCAGAGTGTTAGTCAGCTGGGCTTTTTATGTGACAGCTTTTACCTTAGGCTAACGGGTGTTTTAGAAATAGCCAGTTACTCTAATTGCTCTGTGGGAACCTTTAAACTTCTACCATGCTTTTACTCTGATGTTGGGTTCAGGCTTTTCAGTTGTTGCTGTGTTCTTCTTTTTCTGAGGCTTCACATTTCACATTTCTCCAATTGCAGAAACACAGATTCTGTCTTCTTGGAGCTGTTTCTTAAGACCACTGTTTCCCTCTAAGAGTTGTGGATTTTTCTTATCATTCCTTAAACGAGAACAATGTGTCACTTCAGATGCTGTGCTGACCTCTAGTGACAAAGGCAGGAGGAAAAGTATCTTTCTTGTTAAAACCCGTGAAAGGCAAGCTTCCCCGGAGCTCTCCTCTTTTCTGAAGTGTTCAGCCCAAACAAATTAGAAGGGCTTAATTTCTTCTACTGTATCTCCAGACGTTTATGATATTTTCATATATTTCTGTCCAGTTGTTGAACAGCTGGTGGTGGATTCAGATCTTCTGCTGGTTGTGCAATGGGAGAATGCTTATTAACTTTTATTAATATTTATTAATTAGAAAATGAATAAATTTTGCAAGCTGCTGATACTTCACCCCATTTATGATCCTACAATAAAATGCTCTATATGAAGAGAACTTAAACCCCAAAACCCAGAGTTTAAAAGATTTGCTTTGACTCTTGCTATTTTGCCCTTTAATTGCAAGTACATTTTAGTTCATGTTTCCCGTTGCCAACAGGGGAATTGGAAGGGTTCAGGGAAATACTACTTGTTTTGAAACACAGAAAAAAATTTATAATTAGCAAATTTCTCCAGCGTTGCTAGATCTCTTTCAAAAGGTTTTGAACACTCACTTTTTTATTCCTCAGAGTTTTGGATTATTCTTTTGGAATTATTTTGAGGTATTGCTGTGGTTCTTTATGTATTGGGAGCACAGTTACTCACTGCAGTCAGTGGAGTTGCATCAAAATTAGGTGGGAAAATGTTAATATAGTGATATTAACAGATTGTCAATTGTACTTTTGCATAATGAAGAGATTACAGTGGAAATTGCAGAGAACTAAACCAGAGACATTAGAAGTGTAAGGGAACCACAGGGAGAGAGAGCTGCTGCAGGAACCTTTTGTTTGGTCTGGCCTGGAGGCTGGTAGACCATGTGCAAGGAGCTTTTGCTCAAGGTCCTTGCCCTTGATCCCTCTATGCTGCTGAGTCTCTTGAAGCCGTTTTGAGTTAGGTGTTCAGACAGGGAAAATACTTACAGTGTCAGATTTTTCCTAGATGATCTTCCTTGTGGTACACATTTGCAAGTGTTTTGTTAGGTCTAGTGTGTGCTAGATGTAATGTTTTTAGCAAACATTCAAACCAAGTTTTACTGGATGAAGTAAGCTTGGCTAAAAATAATTCTTGCTGATTAGTGGTGGAATAACCTAATACCAGCACTATAACCAGATGTGAAATTAATATATATGTCTGGATGAGCTGTGTATTGTTTCATTCAATAGTGAAACCCTCAAAAGCTCCCTTATCATCTGCTTTGTTTTATATTCAATGTACTGAAATGCACTAACATTGCAATGAGTAATAAAGTTAATTTAGTTCCCTTTTTTAACATTTTCAGCTTAAGGGAATTTAAAAATATTAATTCTCTATTTTTCTTTAGTTTTTGTAAAAAAATGGCATCTAAGCATGAACAAATGTGAATGAAAATTCCATGTTCATTGAGCTCACAGGTGTGCAAATCAAAGGATTTCCCTTTCCTGTTTAGTTTTTGAAGCTTCTTTATTCCATTTTTTGGTACCCAGCTCTGTTTGGTGATGCTGCAGGCCAAAGATGAATACATTTCTTTCTAAAAGCATACTTGAAATTTCTCGCTAATGTTAAAAGAAGGAAAATGAACATGTCACATCTCTCTGGGTAGTTTGGGGAAGAATAGAAAGTTGACTTGGTGGTGGTGCCTTCTATTTCTGTGAGGAGAGAGACTGCTGTGATGGATATGATCAGTTTACCTTGGCGGAAGATTTTTCTAAGTACCGGATAGCAGCTATCAGTTTTACCACATGCCAATCCAGAGACTGAAAACTACTTTGTGGAGTCCCATGCCAATGAACAGGAAGGAATGGGTGCATGAGATGATGAGGCTTTGGGTCATGAGCAAATGACAGGATGTGCTGGAAGCGAAAAGCAGAAGCAGGATGGCAGTGGTGCCCTGGAAAGGGGTATCAGGTGGCACAGAAAGTGACAGAAACCAGCTGAGCTGTATGGCTGCCTGCAGCAGGAAGGGGAGGCATGGGTCCTGAGAATGGTGGCCACTCACAAAGTGACAGGGACCATTTAGATGACAGGAAGGTCAAAATCAGTTTTAGGTGGAAACAGAGTATATCCTGCTGGGGATTTTGGAACAGGTCCTACCCACCCTTCTGGGCAGTTACCTCCTGGATGACAAATGGCAAAATTAAACTTTTAATATGAACGAAATAAAAAATCTGCTTAGCTGTGCTCAAAACTTCTCTGCCAGAGACATTTCTCATTAAACACACATGGTGGGATTTTTCAAGAGAGCTCGGCACAGCCTTTGCTCTGCTCCCACAGGAATCCATGGAGGTGCCACAGGTTTTGGTGGGAACAGAGCTAAATCAATATGGAGTGCTTTGGAAGAATCCAGCCCAGAATGGATCCTGGCAGCATGAGTAGATAGGGATTGGAGGTGATGCTTAAATTATCACATAGAAATTTTCCATGCTGGCTAGCAGTATCCTCTCCATCCCCCTTGGTTCAGAGCTAATGGGAAGCAGTGTCTTGCAAAGCATGACTTGAGGGGAAGGGAAAGTCAGTGTAGAAAGAAATAAGAATATTTTAATTTCGTCCCTCCTCTATGTCTTTTGTCAGCACAAAAACTTTACTGCAGAACTTTGCTTCTACCTGAGGTTACCACTTGGCTCTTCAAGAACATATTGGTCAGTAGCAAGCACATTGCACATAATGCTCCTTCTGGATAGGATTATCCTGAGATGGGCTGAGCAGACTGGTGTTCTGTTTTCTCCAAAGTGAAAGACATGCTCCTGGCAGGTGCTCAGGTGTGGGAGAAGGGGAAAGGAGGGTTCATGTCCCCTCTCCCAGGTTCCCTGTGTCACATAAGGCTAGGGAGCAGAGGCTGCTGTGTCAGGTCACAGCCTCCTCTCCTGGATAAATGTAGCCTGGAAGGGACCTCTGGAGGCCCCTAGTGCAATCTCCTGCTTCAGGGAGGGCAAACTTCAAAGTTCTGTGAGGTTGATCAGCTGCTGAGGCACAGAGGTGTCTTCCCAGCCCTACAGCTTGAGAGGAAGAAGAGCAGAGCAATCACTGGCCCCAGACACAGCTGGGACCGAACACGCAGCCTGAAGACATCGATTAGGAATCTCTGAGTGAAAATACATCTCTGGTGATTCAGTGGTCTTGAACGAAAGCTGACAATCCTGCATTTCTTTGGCTTACATAATTCTTTCCCCACCAGATAGTAAAATCACTTACTAATGCAGGTCATCACAGGATGATCCTGTTTCAGCACATATTCTCTCTGTGCTCAAATGGTAAAGGCTGGTGTGGGTGGTGTGGTGGTGAGGTTCAAGATCTTGCACAGCTTGGTGTTGCAAACACAGCCTGTGCCAGCTGTGGAAGTGGTGTCTCAGGATAGTCAAAATTTTCTAGTTCTCCTGCTATGCGAGGTTATTCCTGCAGGTGAATGCAGTGACTGTGGCCCAGTCCTTGGCATTCTCCAAAAGAACGCTGTTACTCTGTCACAAACAGACATTGTCGCTCATTGGGAAGCCCTCAGCAGACGGCTGATTTTCCTCATTCACTCACTCTTAGTTATTCTGCTTCAGGTTTGGACACATCACTTTGCTTCTCTAGGTAAATTTTAGATCTTCTGATAGAAGAAGCTGTATAAATACCAAATAATGATCTCCGAAGTGAGCAGCAGCCTCTGTGACACACAGCAATTCACCTCTTCTTTGCTTGAATTGCTCTTTAATAGCTCCCTTGGCCTGCTTGGTGTTAGCAGAGTATCCAGCAAGTACAAGCCACTCTTCAAAGTGGGTGGCATTGTTAAAAGAACAATACTGTTGTCTCTTCTAGAGGCAGCAGTGGGACTTTTAAGTTTGCACCGCACTTGGAAGGAATGAACTGTGGTTCAGTTGCTGGCCAGATCAGGCCCATGACACAATCTGAAAGGATCTGTCACCTTTCCTTTTGCGAAATTAGGAAGGAGTGCCAAAGCCTGGAGCTCCTCCACTGCCATGTGGACACCACTCACATTCAAACCCCCATGAGGGTGAGGATCACTGGCAGCTAATAGCTCATGACAGCCACTTTGGCACCTTTAGCATTTTAGGACTACTCGTGGTTGGGAATTTGAGTGTGTCATTTGCCACTGACTAGCTGAATATTTGTCATGACTGCCAGTTTTGTCTCTTGGATTTAAATGATCTGTCCAGCTGTGACTGTTTTTTCCCAAGGAATGTTAGTGCTCACTTTGAATAGTTTCAACATTGGCTAACTTTTCACTGAATAGCATCCCAACATGGAAGTATCTATTCATATCAAATGTCTTTCTAGCTGAAATGTGTGTCACTGTAGTTCTGTGGTAACTTCCTCCTCACACAGCAGCATTACAAGGGAGCTAGCAGAATTCAGTTCTACCATGTCAGCAATTTTATTTCTTTTTAGCAGGGAAATGGCTGGCTGAAAAAGGACTAATATTTTTTTTTTAAAGGGTCCATATGGATGTAAAAAGTATTGGTGCCATTCGGTATAAATTGTAATCAGTTCCAGACTCTGCTGCACTCAGAAACTTGAATCATGGAATTGTACGTGGTGGTTTCTATGTTTTTAGGGCTCTTACCTAAACCGCAGCTCTTGTAACAAGTCAATGGCTACATCCGTGGTGTCCAATCCCTCGTCTTAATGATGTTAAGAAAATGTTTGTTTAACTATGAATCAAAATTGTATTCCTAAGCCCTGCAGCTTTTCAGGTGAAATGACAGAACCAGCCTTGCTACACTGGGCAAAGTAGGTGGGCTCCAGGGGCTGAGGTTAGATTGGCTGAATTTCACTTAATTCCTTCAATTGTGGTTCCTTTGTTAAAGTGTTTCTGAAGGTCTGGAGCCCGCAACGTGGAATACTAAGCACTGGGACTTAAGTGGAGTTCAGGCTGTTTGGTCTGCTTTTAGTTCCCTGTGTGTGTTTTAAGGCATATTAGAAATAACAGGAGGCAAAAGGGAAAGGCAGAAGCACGCACAAAGTGTGGTGTTTGCTGCTATGTGTCTGTAATAGATGAGTGCAGCTGTGACAAGGACACGGCTATTGAACCTGAAGAATGTTTTCAAGCTTCATACAGGTCTTGGGTCAACTGCTGCCCTCTTGAATCAGGCAGGGGCAATGGGTGGCTGGACACACCAGAACCTCTTGTAAATTGTTAGTAATAGAAATTGATAGGCCAAGAGGCCACTTAGGCTCAGGTCTGCCAATTGGTTTGTTTTCTCGGGAACCAGAGCCAGTGTATGCCATTACTCTGAACCTACAGGTAGCTTTTAACCCCGTGACCAATTTCAACCATGTGTGTAAGGCAATTGAGACGAAAAAGCCAGCACAGTCAATCTGAGGTCTGTGCAATTTGATGAACAGCTAGAGACAAGTGACCCAAGTAACCCTCCCTTCTGAGACCATGGCCAACATTTAGTTTGTCAGCAGTTGTGTCAATGCAGGTGCACCCAGAGCTGCAGATGGATGCTGCCTGTGCTTGTTGAGAGAGGCAGAGATGCAAGGAGCTGGAGCTGGAGTTTGTCTGACTGAGGAGAGCTATGAGGAGGTTACAGGAATTCAGGCTTCATTTTAGCTTTGTTGCTCATGGAACAGCTTGAGTTTGGGTTGGTTTTTTTTGTCTGAAATAACACAAAGTAAGGGGGTCAGAGTGTATATTGTTTATGAATGGCAAAGTCCTAGGCTATTCTAAACTTGATGTTTTAAAAAGATGTAATAAATCAGCAAGGATCCAATCTTGTGGCTCGGAATTACATGTTCAGTACAGCGTTTGTTGCCAAGCGACGACTTCTAAGGGTACTAAAGTTTGAGTGTTACTTCCTCAGCTATCACACTGGTGTACTCCCAGGAGAAGCAGAACTTGTAAAGCCATTTTAACTCCCTAGCTGGGGAAGGATTGAAGGAGTACTGGGATGTCAAAAATGTGGCTGTGGTGCTGACTGCAATGGCAGCGTTGGGGCCTAGGCTGGCTTTCAGAGGTGAATACAGTCAGTTTCTGAAGCAGGAGGCCTTCTGGAGGTAGGAGTGGGGGGAGCACTGTCTTGCCTATGGATTTTCAGGATAGCTGAAAGCAGACCACAGCTCCTCTTGAATCCAGTGAAGAGTTGTAACTGTGACTTCAGTTTTTATTAAGATCGCAGGATTAACCTTAAGCAGGAAGACTAAGAGCTCATTAGTTATGGAATTCCCTAGTAAGACCAAATGTTCCTTCCTCCCTCCTTAACCACAGCAGGTATGCAAGAATTGATTTTTTTTTTCTTTTTGCAATGATAGGCCAGCTGTAGTGTTTGTAGTCCACCTCTTTTGCCTGAGAAGAGCGACTGGCCCTCCACCCCTCTCCTGCATAATTCTAGAAAAGTCAAGGGAGTTGGGCACATTACAAACACTCTCTTCCTTAAAGATCCTTCCCCCTACAGTTTTATTCAGCATTTTTTCTTGAATTTTAAGATACCATCAGATCTTAAACGTACAATATCTTCACTAGTCCTAGTGTCAAATTCCAGCAGATAGAGAGGAGGGGCCCTGGGAAGGACAGATGTGTCTGCACGTTAACAGGCAGATGGGCTTTAATGAGTTCTACTGAGTGAGCAGTACTGAAAGGAATATAACTTATTATATTTTTGGTTCAGTGGCTGACCTAAATATCGGAAAAGAAATTTGATTCAGAACCAAAACAAGTATTTCTTTTTTTCATGAAATGATAAATATTTAATTTTTGGACAATTTGACCTGCTTTTTAAAGTCTTGTATTATCCTTTTCCTTTTAATGCAGGGCAGGTCTAAAAGACAGAGCAAGTATGTTTCATTTGGAAAATACCAAAAGGACTTGTTTTGGGATTTCCAGAGAAAACTCCTTCACTCTAAAGAAGGCCAAAGTGAAACATCTATCAGTCTTCTAATCTCTTTCTCTCCTTCCACTGAAAAATAGAGCTGATGGGAAGGTACAGTTCATAAAGAAAAGGAAATTCTCCCCCTTCTGCTCAGTATTTTCTGAAAACCAGGCCATCATACTGAAGAGCCCTAGTTGTAGATTTAGTGGGAAACATGCCTAAACCAGGAAAGAAGAAAAATTCCATGGGAATCAGCTTCCAAGTCAAACAGTTTCTGTAGGTCTGTGTTTGAAATCTTCCCTCTGGAAGCCCAGCTTCAGGCATCAACTAATTCAGATTCTGGTCTTATTAAAACAGCATGAGGAGGAAAACCAGCCAGATGACTCCCTCCAACTATTGTAATGTAAATTAATTCTAGTACTGTAAACACCTGAGGGGTTGATTCTTGTAAGTAAACACCAGTAAAATAAAACAAAATGCCTACAATTAGTAAATAGCTTTTTTCTAAAAAAAAGGTAATTTTATTGAGTTTTAATATACAGCTTTAATATGTTAGGGTAATCATACAAGATCTCTCCTGTGTTCAATTTACACATTACAATACAGACGTGAGCTAAAATCTTTTGGTTTAATGTACAAAAGGAATCCAATGTTGTCCACTAGCAGCTTTGAACTTGGCAAGAAAGGTTCTAAAGACTTTAAGTGCAGTAACAACCATAAAGAATACAAAATGAATATAAAGACTTTTCGCCAAGGCATATAAACATTTGAAAACAAATGGTGCCTGCTCCACAGGGCAGACAACTAGCAAATTAAAAACAAGTCACTGACCAATGTTCCAGAGAAGGAGGAGCATTACCCTGTGTAACAGTTCTTATAAAATGGCCTAACAATATCTGTATCATAGAATTTGTACTGATCAGAAAAAGGTCTGAAAAGAAACAGTAGGCAAGGAACCGATCAAAAAATGACATAGCAATATAAAATATTTCCATCACTATTTAAATGCCAAATTAATCAAGCAATAGTAAAAAAAAAACCAAAACCAAAAACAAACCAAAAAAAAGCTCTTCTGTTTAAAATAACAGCACTGTTTTTGCTTATTTTCAAAGATTTCTTTTTTCTTATGAACACACTATATACTTGATCGTTTCTTTCAAAGTAATGTGTCCATTTGGTCTGTCATGTCAGTGATGCTGATATACAATCAGCCCATCATGTCTCACCTTTGACACATTTTAATGCTTTTCTCCCCTTATTTTGGATACTCTGGTGCCTTCTCTTCTCAAGTTAAATACTTTTTTTCCTTTTCTTTATACAGTGCAGAGTATATGGGCTTAGGATATGGAGATTTTCCTCTACTCCAGTTCACTGTCTACCTCTGAGTTCAGTGGTGTGCAGTAGTTTGGTTTGTCTGAAGGTACGTACCCTGGGAGACACAAACACTTGTACGAACCTTCTGTGTTAATACATTTGGCATTCTTGCAGAGAGACATTCTGTTGTTCAGCTCGTTGCACTCGTTCACATCTGCAAAAAGGGGACATCAAAAGACATGTACTTAAGTCTGGTGTGGAGGTAAAACTAATTTATTTCCAGCACTGCCAGGAGTAGAACATGCTGTATGAATAAACTGAGAACCTCATTTTCAGTTTAGATCAGGTGGAATTAGTCTGGGTCAAAAGCTGTAACATGATTTGAGAAGAGGCAGAAGTTATCATAGGAAGTCAATTGTGTATTAAATGGCCTTCAACTGTTAGATTACCAAGTCCAAATTCAGCCTAAGCTGCAAAACAAAAATTTAATAACAATTTACAGCTTTTTATCTGATGACTTAAAAGTGGCTTATAAGAAAGAAGCTCCAAGTTCTTAGTATAATACCTGTATTTTAAAAAATCAATTACTTCAGGAGCTATTGGTGTTGTCAACTAAATAATTGTGACCAGCAAACACCTGCACTCAATATTGTGTGGCATTGGCCTGAAGTACATAGGAGCTACGTGTTTCTCGCTAAGGAGGCCAGCTTACCATAAAGTCCTAAAGATTACAAGGCATGCAGGCAGTATCGTGATACCGCTGGGAGACCTCAATGGTGGGTTATGAAGCATAATGCTCAGCAAAGTTAGTACAGACCTTAAACTGAAATACCCATGCAGAGTCTCTGCTAGGCTCCTACCCTGAGGGGTGTCTTTTTGCTTCACCTTCTCACTGGTACTTGCCTGTCCCATGTTCTCTTGCTTTAATTGAAGACATAGACATTAAATGTCTTGGTTTGTAGTTGTGCAGATTTACTAGCGTGAAAGTAAGAGGAATAGTTGGGTCTGTTGACTGTTGAAATCAGTGAGAATCAGGGGCCAAATCCCACCAAGTGGTTATGTGCAAAATTAGGTGATCCAGCCACTCTAAAAATCCATTCCTAAAATGACTCTTCTACTCTGGATCCAGTTCCATTCTCTTAGCTCACTAAAGCCTTTGAAAAACATTTGTTCCATATATTAGTGTTAAATTATTGATGTAAGTTTAAGCTTCATTTAGTTTAAGCTTCATTACACATGTGTGTCTGCTCATTTCTAGGCTCTTAACTGAACACAGCTGTAATGACCAAGATGAACTGAGAAAAAACAACACAGTTGTTTCTGTAACAATATTTACTGGCCCTTGCAGTAAATGAAACAAAGTTGGCATCTCTAATACAATTCAGGTGATGATCTCCATCCCCTTTGTTCCAGCCCCTCCTTAGGTCAAGGAGTTGAGTAAACCGACAAACAGGAGAAGGTAAAGTAATATGCTGTCCTCACCAACACAAGTCATTTTGGCCATGTCCAGGTGATAACCATCAAAGCAGTCACAGGTGTAGCCTTCCTGGACTCTTACACATCGGCCATTTTCACATCCATTCAGAATACCACACTCCTCTGCTTGTAACTCCTCAAAGCTGTTCAGAAAGCCTGGGTGGAAAAAAGAATTGCAAACAGGTAAGTTACAGAGCTGTTAAATCGGTATACCCAAATGTATAGTGAGAGTCTAAAATTCTCTCAGAAGTTTACTGGAATGTGACTTGACTTTGGAGAAAATAGGTCAGCTTTAGCAGATCTGCACCATCTGGAGTTTTAAATGCACTAGAAAAGTGCTGTGATGTGTTTCAAGATGAAAACTGAATAACTATGAACTCTTAAGTTTTCAATTTGTGTTAAAAATATGTCATTTTTTTTTGGTAAAAGAAACTGCATAATTTGACAGTATATTTTTAAAGGATATATCAGTGTTTTCCAAATAGCACTGTTTATTTGAATTTGTATGTGTATCAACCTTTATGGAAACAAAGATAAGAAGAGGTAGTGCAGTTTGGGGTAAAAGTTCCTTAAAACAGTACTCTAAAAAAATAAGGTATGTGTAGAGGGGAAGAGATGCATTCTAATTTATCTAGAAGAAAATGTATTAAAAGAAAAAAATCTCAACTGCCTTAAGGAAAGTTAGAAGAAATCAGAGACTGTTTTTCCTGTTGTGGTTTTGGTTAACAACCCTTTGGCTGGTACTCCAGTGACTGGTGCCAGTAAAAATAGCTATAATCTACCAATTGCTTCTTGTCATAATTCTAGATGGTGAGCAGTCAAAGCTAAAGAGTTGTCTTTGTATTCAGTGGTTTGTACAATGCCTTTGTGCTCCTCGTCTTAGGGCTTTTTTGACAGTTATGTTTTTGTATGTAAGGAAGGATTTATACTTTAAAAATTATTTGACATTTCTACATGTTCAGAGATTCTCTGTAGGGCTGAATTGCTCCTGTTAGTCCTGCAAAAGTTTTTTAACTAGCTTTCTGTTCGTGGAGCAGTGATGTAACAAGACTGCAGATGGCAGCCCATTACATCAAAAAGACTTTTCAGGAGAAAGTTCAGAGCATTTGGGAGTTGTAGGTTTACCAGTATAATCAATGTATCATAGACATGGAGGGGAAAGTGAGGCTGGAGTGGAGCAAAGCAGGATATATCTCCCCATTTGTCCCATAACTAGTATAATGAATATAGTGACTCCACAAACAAACTACTGGTTTGTCTAAAATCTGTTTACTGATTTATATTGTTGCAAAAGTTGTGATAAGTAGATTTGCAATGGTACCTATGAATATGAATTTCCCTTTCCTTGTGCTTTTCTCCTCTTTTTTTATATTTACTCCATCCAGTCGTGGTTCTTGAGGCGCTCTTTTTTCCTTTCCTACTCTGCCCTTTCTGTATCATCCTCCATGTAAGGTCTGTACTGTCATTTCCACTCCCCCCACCTTGTTCACTACATACATTGCTTCTATCCTGGATTTCCTCTAGCTTGGTGGGATTCTTAGTAAGGATCATGCTGGTCAGTCATACACTGCATAAATTCTGGAGACACTGAATGTGACGTAAGTACTTGCTGACATATGCCACATCTCAAGAACATATACAATGCACAGGATGTATACAAGTGTACATTAAGTGGGAAACATTACAATCTTTTCCATGAACCCAGTAAATCACATCTCAGTGCTGAGGATATTGAGCAGATTCTCATGGTGCATGGTAACACTGTAGTAAGAAACTTCACCAATTTTTGTTATATTTTCAGGTCCTCTAAAAGAACTTGCAGAGGGCTCCTGAGGGTCTTTCAAAGGGAAGAGCTTTGCTAATTTAGAAAACACATGGTGCCAAGAAAGGGAAAGGTGTCCCCCTCCCCAAATACATAGATATTTTTAAAAGGAAGAAAATGCATAATTTATTTTATATATAGAATATATGTGTGTGTATATATATATATGCACATACATAAACATGTGTACACACATCTATAATTTTTTTTCTCTCTCTCATAAATATAGTATGTTGTGATTTTAGCTAGCTAAAACCAAAATATTTATCACTCACAGCAAGTTCTACTTCATAAAATATTCAACTTCCAAACAGCTGGATAGGAGCAGGGCTGTAATTCAAATATGTGTATTTGGTTCTGTAGTTGATTACACACAGGTGACAAATATTATATTGAAGTACATGGCCCTGCCACAGGGTGGGAGTTATTGTTGCATTCCTCACACAGACCACAACAGGATTGTGACTTTGGTGTCTTTTGATGCCCTAAATGTGTGGGAACTGTATCACTCAGAAAATATGCCTCTGGTGAGGACAGTCATACAGCTGTGTGTTTTGGGGTTTCCTACACATTTGCCTGCCACCGTATCTGATTTGGTGATAGGATGGGAGTAAGAGACGTGCGCTCTTAAGCCTCTAAGGCAGTGGACTCAGCTGTGGAATCAATACTGTCCCCAATTTTATTGCATTTATTCACCACTGCTTGTAACTTGCGAAGTGCTGCTTTCCCACTCAGTATTTTACCTATCACGTTGATTACCCTGTCATCTTTCTGGGCTTTTCATTCTGTTTAGTAGTTATCATCTGTGTAACATTTCAGTTAGACATCAACACTCAGTACTGTTTAATTAAAATCATCTGGATATAAAGAAATAAGACCTTTTACAATTTTGTGTAGAGCTAGAAGATCATTCCAGTGCTAAAGAGAAATTAACTCATTAACCTGGTTTGTGCAGTTCTGTATAAATGTATAAAGTTCAATGTGCACAAGAAATGCATATCACCCTTCTCATAGCGTGCCGTAGTCCTCTCGCCCTGTTCTGACCTATTAGCGTTTCTTTAAAAATAACTCCTTGTACAGGAGAAGCACTTTGGGAAACAGCATAGTGGCAACTTGTAGGCCATGTGTATGAAGCATGGGGAGTTACCAGTTCTGATACCTGTATTCTAGACCTGTAACAGGGTGGCCGATTTTGAAGAAGATGCTGAGATCCATAAGCATTCCTCTCCCACAGGTCTTAACAGTGAGCTGGGCAGGACCCATAAAAAACCCCGAAGTACAGCTGAGGTGCTGTATACGATCTCTTATGCCCTGCTTGCCATGCCATTCCATCTAGCCTGAAGGCTATCTACATACATACTCTCTGATCATATTGTGCTGTGCATTTTCTCTGTTGAGACAGAAAGACTTTCCTGCTCTCCATCTCCCCCATATAAATTCTGCTGGAAAATCACAGAAAGCTGGCGTGAAGAGATTTTTTTTTTCTTCTTTTAAACTAAATGCACTCTGAAGAAATCTATCCCCCGCTCCAAAGGAAAATTAATTTGTGAGAAGGAAAACTGGCAATCCTTTTGACCTTGAGCTGTAAATCTGTTGGTAAATACAAATTTAGTACACTTGGCAGAAACTATTTAACTATATTAAAAATTAATATTGTACTCTGAGCCCAACTGGGCTCTTAGACAATACTGGCTCTTGAACCAGAACACCTGACACTGAAAGCTAGTGTCATAGGAATAACTAAAACATAAATAGGCCACATTACTCAGAAGCAAACAGATGAATGAAGCCAGCTACAGGGAAATAATCCAAGTTACAACCCTCATTTCAAGTATTTTACATAACATAGAAACTTGCTTACGGTCTTCAACAAAGTATGGATTAGTTTCTGGAGTGTAGTGCTCCTCGAAGTCAACCAAAGCATCTTGTCCATATGGCCGTCGAGATCCTGGAACAGGAATGTTGCACAGCTGGGCATAATCCTCTGAGGGGGAAAGAAAAGAGGATATAAAACTAATCACACTTGTAACACAGGCTGCATTACATTAGTCCCAGTGAGCTGTGGTTCATATTAGCTGGAAATAAACTTATCTTCCTAGAAACACTATAAATCTGCAATTTCCACAAAGTATTTTCTCTTCAAGAAGAATGTCATTAAAATGTTAATGAGCCAAACGCAGACTATTAAGTCATAATAAGGATAACACCAGGGATAGATTTGAGTCAATCACTGTACAAAAAGTTATGGGTCAGGTCCTTCTGGCCTGCATGAGAAGCAGGAGAAGAGAGATGCTGTGTGTCCTGTTGCCAGCGCACCCCTCCAGGGCCAGCTATAGTTACACTCCTCATTCTGGTGGAACAAAGGCCACCCCAGACCATTGCGGCTGCTAGCAGAAGCCACCCCAAAGGAAGCAAACCTGAGCAGGTGGGGCCGTACTTCTGGCACTGTCACCCAACCCGCAGAAATCACAGAATGAAAAATCCTTCTGAAAGAGCACACACTCATCTGCAAACTGTATCTTCAAATCATACGCTTAAGTATGAGTGCTGTTCAAAGTCTCCTTGGCTGCAGACGTCAAAGGACAGTACGAAATACACAGGAGAAAGAGTTCTACTCCGATTTTCTGCCTCTCTGCAATAGCTAGACTACACAAGTTGAAGCAGACCAAAGCAACTCTTCATTTTAGCTGTCAGAGTCGGTGTCTGAAATGCTGATGCCGAGTTTGATTTTTCATTTGATGTATTGTGTCACCTCTGTTTCCATTACCATTTACTAAAATACATGCAAGATAACTTATTTGAAAATAGAAACACTGTTAAAGTACAGCAATCCAGGTGCTCCTTTACTGTTGCTACAGACTATTTAGCGTCTGTTTCTGTGAAGATTGCCTGGGGTTCTCAGAATCAGCCAGAGTAAGGACGGGAAAGAAAACCACCAAAAGAGAGGAAAAAAAGCCCTAAGTAGATACAAAATCCAAGAATTGCAGATGGTTACAGAGCCAGAAACCTCATGCTGTGTAGAACTGTCCCAGACAGCAAATAGTTGGATAAATCCAGACTGCCTCTAGACAGTGCAGAGCACAACTCCACTTGCTGCCCAGCATTGTCATTTGATTTTCACAGGTAGTATCTCCTCCACCTGGAATGGTTTTATTTGTAGTGAAAACAGCAAAATGTTCAAAAAGTCTTTTTGAGTTCTGTGGTCAACAACTTGGCTCTTTGAGAGCGTAAAACTGTCCAGTACAGGCAGAGCTTGTACGTGCACATCACAAAACTGTCATGGGTGCCAGTCCGGGTCTGCAGAATGAACTCCCCAGAAACTTACAAATCATTGTTAATCTCACCACCTTCTGCTTCAAGTGCAAGTTGATTTTTTTCTGATATACATCCTCCAGAATATATTTATACACAATAATAATTATATTCAAACAACCCTCTCCTCTCCCAGATGAAAAAGTACACTCCCCAAGAGAGACATCCCACAGCACGTGAAACAAAGCCAGCACGAGAAAATAAACAGCATATTATAGCAAGTGTTACTTACATCCCTTAATGCACAGCTTCCCAATGAGATACTACGATAATGAGCATAGCTTTAAGAGCTGTCATAAGACCAGAACCACCCTATTCTTCTTTCCCCACATCTAAGCCCTAATAACATCTGCGTATGGGGACAGCCAGGTTATCATCTCAGACTGACTCCATTGTTTTGTGGTGAACTATTCATTATGCCCAAGGGCTCTGATACATACACAGAGAAAAGCTGTGCAGAAGTGTAAAAGCACTTTCTCACAGATGTACGCAAATGTTCTTGGCAAAGGAAATCTACGCTCTACCACAAAATACTAATTCATCTGGCCTGTGTGAAGAAACCACCACAAAAAAAAACAGTCAGTGAAGAGCAAGGGAACAAGGAAAGCAGCTCTGAGGGATCACTAGTTCTTCCACATGAATGTGATCTGATGGAGAGGACTGGACAGAACCTGGACATTGGCATCTCTGATTACTCAGTGCTCATTTTGCATTTAGTGATACTGGTAGTAGAAACAATGTTTTTCCTCTGAAGGAAGCAGCCCAAACATTTGAAAATCCATAGTGCTGGAGCTCTCACGTATAGTTTGAAGATTGTGCAAGACTATTTTATATTGCACATTTGCCAATGCAAAGTTGTTCATTATTTAAAGAAGACTAAAGAAATGTTGACAACAGAAACTCGTTTCCTGCCACACTGGTCCTTCACCAATAAAGTTCTGGATGTCTGCCTTTTTAGGTCTCATTATAAGTAAATTAGTGGCTACAAAATGATGAAGAGCTCTTTTAGGGCATACTCTAGACTTGGTATTTGTTACAATTTGTAATTATATCAAGGTCTTCTACAAGGCTATACATATAACTGTAAGAATCTATTAACCTCTTGAAGTCTATTATGCTTAATTAATACACTAATCTTTTAATGATTTATATATAATAATAATGATTTTTATTTGTATATAGAGCTTTAATACACAAGCTGTCAAGAGCATTAATTGTCTTAAGTCACTTCAGAATGCATATATAATTTATATCGCTGTTTTGATACATACTGTGATGATTTGGAATTAACTATAATACTCTCTTAATACAGTATGTTCTGTTTAGTTGTCCAAGTAGCATAGACTTTCTCTTTTGTCTTTTGTAGTATGTGGATTCAGTTACTATGTGCTCAGGATATAAACCCAAGGAGAGAAACAGCAACTCACCTAAGAAACCAACAGTAGAAATTCAGGACAATAACAATGGCAAGTTATCTATGCCANGAGAGGATTGGACAGAACCTGGACATTGGCATCTCTGATTACTCAGTGCTCATTTTGCATTTAGTGATACTGGTAGTAGAAACAATGTTTTTCCTCTGAAGGAAGCAGCCCAAACATTTGAAAATCCATAGTGCTGGAGCTCTCACGTATAGTTTGAAGATTGTGCAAGACTATTTTATATTGCACATTTGCCAATGCAAAGTTGTTCATTATTTAAAGAAGACTAAAGAAATGTTGACAACAGAAACTCGTTTCCTGCCACACTGGTCCTTCACCAATAAAGTTCTGGATGTCTGCCTTTTTAGGTCTCATTATAAGTAAATTAGTGGCTACAAAATGATGAAGAGCTCTTTTAGGGCATACTCTAAACTTGGTATTTGTTACAATTTGTAATTATATCAAGGTCTTCTACAAGGCTATACATATAACTGTAAGAATCTATTAACCTCTTGAAGTCTATTATGCTTAATTAAATTAATACACTAATTTTTTAATGATTTATATATAATAATAATGATTTTATTTGTATATAGACCTTTAATACAAAAGCTGTCAAGAGCATTAATTCTCTTAAGTCACTTTAGAATGCATACACCTATCCTCGTATATAATTTATATCGCTGTTTTGATACATACTGTGATGATTTGGAATTAACTATAATACTCTCTTAATACAGTATGTTCTGTTTAGTTGTCCAAGTAGCATAGACTTTCTCTTTTGTCTTTTGTAGTATGTGGATTCAGTTACTACGTGCTCAGGATATAAACCCAAGAAGAGAAACAGCAACTCACCTAAGAAACCAACAGTAGAAATTCAGGACAATAACAATGGCAAGTTATCTATGCCACCTTGCTGAGCTTGTTTTTTTGGTTGTTGTTGTTGTTTTTTTTTTTTTCCCCCAGGGAGGAAGAAAAGGGTGGCCAGAGAGGAGAGTACAAAGACTGAAAGGCACTCGGGCCACAATCTGGAAAGATCATGAGAACCAGCATTCTGAAATAAGGTGAACTAGAGACTTGGATGCCTGAGAAAAATGAACCCATCAGAGTTCCCCTCTGGAGGATGGAACAAGTTATGGCAAGACAGATGTGTACATACAATTTCTGTTGTTTTAAACTTTTCCCCTTGCTATGCTATGTTCCTACAGTTCAAATTAAAAATAGCGTATTTTGAGTCACTGTGCTCTATGGTGGTCACAATTTTCCAGGGAAGGGAACTAAATGAACAGAGTGCCATAAGATTTGTGGGTAAAAGCATGACTGGTGCACAGAAAGTTGCAGCAAGTATACAAATGAGAGAACAGTGTGCTATTGCCCGAGGGAGATGACTGTAGGAAACTGAGATCAAGAAGGTGGTAAGGGGGCAGAGAGCAAGGGAAAATTTGTAACTACCCCTGAATGACAAAAAACATTTCGGTTGCCACAGAAATTAATGCTCACTTTCAAAATAATCTTTCACGTAAAGTAAAAAAATTATGCATTTTCTGTAATTCACAATCAATGATAAAACCTTTTTCTATATGGATTTATTTTCTCTGCTCGCTCATCTGACCATAATGGGGGACAATACAACTGCGGTTCAAGAGGAAAGAGAAACTTGTGTTTTTAATATAATTTAGTCTATATGTCTCCATGTGTTTCTAAGTTCTTCTCATAACTTGCAAATGAAGCACTGAGACAGCTTGTTGTATAACTTAGGATAGCTATTATAAAAGGAAGCTGATGTATGCTTCCAAAAATGTAAAGTTAGATGTGTGCATATAAAACAAGCGTGTGAGGGGATTACAGCTAGACACACAGACGTACTGGCACAGATGTTAGCCATAATTGGTGATGAAAGCTAGGCTGATAGAGACAATGCAACAGAAATGGGATGGAGTGACTGGCTTTTAGGTGCTCCTTAGCATAAAGGCAGCTGTGCAAATGTGCATCTAATTTGCATATGCAGTTGTTGTAACTGCGCAGGCCTGCGTGGGCCTTATTTGTATTATCTAGTCAGAAAAAATACTCCCTATTTCATGTATTTAAAGCAAAATGTTATATAAAGAAGCTTTTCTTGATATAACCATGAAACAATTGCACCACAGCCAATCCCACCTCCTGCCTGTAAAACAAGCCTTATTTCTGTTCCAGCTCCTCAGAATTGTCACCTTCATACACACAAAAAAGGAGCCAAAGCTATCAACACCAAGGCAGTTTCTTCAAATTATTTAAGAATGCAATAATTTCACCATGGAAGAAACCGCTGGAGAGAAGGCCAAAGCCAAGAAAGCATTTATTACATTTAATATACATCCCTTCCCAACCAGAGATTCTGGACATCTGTCTGAATTGGTTAATCTTATTCTCTCTCAGGAGATTGCATCATCTGTGAACCAAAGCTAAAGATATTTCTGCTCTACATTTAGGTTGTGCTGTTTGACAATTTAGATCCTTTGACATCCTCAGTGAAAAACAGATGCTGAGGTTTGTGGTGGACAGCATTCATATATATTCTCCAACTCTTGGTTCTAAAGAAAAAGGGAAGGGTACCAGTCTTAAAGGACTTTTTTAATAAGTTAAGGATATTCATAACCTCACATGGAGATACTCTAAATGAAATCACTGAGGAAAAGCTCACAGTGGATGTAAAACTCCTGTTAAAATTGAAGTCATTACCAACCTGATTATTTCAAAGCCTCTTGGTAGTCACCTTTTGTTCCTCAACTAAGGTTGCTCAAATTTCCTAAAACAATCTTCTCTCTCCTACTAGTCCAGGTAGATTGTTACAAGTTGTAGTAAGAGATGGGTTGTTCCTGACACAACCTTGCAAATGGCTTTCTGACTCCCATGTACATTTGAAATATGAGGTTTCATGAGGAAAACTCTTCCAAGGCTATTCTGCATGTCTCTCCTAAACTTCAGAAAAAGCACTGAAAATCTTCATCAACAGAAATGAAAGCAGCCAAAAATCTGCACAACTGAGCGTAAGACAGAATATTTAATGCCCAATCACTAATATTTTGAGCCCAAAAGATAATCCATTTATCCAGAGTCCTTACCAGAAAGGAAGGAGGCACAGTGCCATTCTAAATGGAAAGATGAATGTGCTCCAGAAACAGATCTAGTGCCTCCCTGCTGATCTTTACCATCTCAAGAGAGGACAGATGGAAACTCATCCTTTATACACATCGATTTTCCCTCTACTTCCAAATCTTCATGAGTGACACTAGCCAGAACTCGAAGGGAACACCATGTTCTCATTAGCTGAAAGCTCAGCCCAGAACTAACTCATAATGTTTACAAAGTATATGCTGAGTTCCTTGCAACAAAAATACAATCTAATCTGTCCTGCCAGAAACTGCAACTATGTGTAGGCATCTCCAAAGGTCTGCACCTGAACTAGACATCCAGTGTCTCTTTTTGGTCCATGGAAAGACAAAACCACTTCAAGCATGCCATCTCATCCTACAGCAGATGTCTGTAACAGTTCAGAGGAATCTAACACTCAGGGTGCCTACTTCTCTTTCCTGATGGAAGGGGAAACTGGTAGGACCAGGACCAAGACAGATGTGGGGTTCTGTGTTAAAAAAAAAATAAATAAAAAAAAGGTGAAATTGTGTTAGAGAAATCCTACATGATACGACACCCCAAATGATTCACATTACCCACTAGCCTCAGTGTTCTCCTAGTCTGGGCTTTGCAAATGCTAAGATGGAGAAAAAGAGAAACTTCAAGTGTGACATGAGTCTTAGCAGTTCTTTATGCGACTCCTAGTCCCACAGAACATCTGTACCATCTCCTGACTGGAGTTCTACCATTGTCCTTTCTGCAGAGCTTCTAAACATAAAGTAGTTCCATAAACCCCAGAAACTACTGGAATTTAAAACGTCCTGTAAAAGAGTAAAAGGTATGTATAAGGGTCCACAAATAAGCAGGCTGATAAACTGAATGCTGATGTCCTTTACAGTTGACTAAGAATGTGTTAATGACATTATCTTAGTAGTCAGACCACCACCAAGTTCTTAGTTACAGATGTAGAAATGTACCCCTATCCTCAGAAACAGTTATTAAAACATCTGTCAAAACTGCAGAGTCCCAGTCCTACCTGACCCCCTTTCTCCATATTACAGCTTCTCCAGGCAGCCACGTACAGAAGGAGCCGTAACAAACCAGTGTATCTTCAGTTCAAGGACACTCTAATTCCACCTTCCTAGCATCTAAGACACCACTGAAGCAAAGGTAGTACTGCACTGCAATAACCAACTCCAAGACAGGTTTCCGAAGATCATTTTACAAATACAAAAATAGGCAGTCTCCCTAAACTGAACACCGACTCCCGCACACCACCTTACTCGACATTTTCTAGCTCTTAACTTCAGTCTCCTCCCTTCAAATTTCCTGTACCCTGTAACAATACGCCTTGTCTAAAATCCACTCCAGTCCCATGAGCGTCTCACAGGAGCTTCTAGAGGCTCAGCGGGTTTATAATTCAGGTGTTACATGTTCAGGTTAACATGAGATGTGTATGGCCGCATTTTAGATTCCACATTTTTTCAGTCTTGGCCAGTTGCTCTGTTTTCTGGCATGGATGCTTTGACCCAGCTGCTAAACCCATCGATGCCTTTCCTGCTGCCAGTGACTAGAGCATGGACTCCCGATGGAGGCAGTTGGGTCTTACAGAACTAACACTGAATTGACAAAGGAAGCAAAACTTGAAGGCAGGTTATCTGACAGGGTTTTTTTTCGGGTCGGTGCTATAAAGAAAGGATGTTTCGCTTTTGTTACGTAAACCAAAAGTATCAAATTTTCTAATTTTCCTCTATTGGTCAATTATTGCAGATTGCAAATGACAAACCTGAAATACCAAAGAGGTTTCTTAAGGATAATTACAAAAATGATAATTACAAAAAGGATAATTAGAAAAAGTTCTTTGGGCAAATAACAGCCTCACACCACAATGAGCCTAGAGAGAATACATTTCATTTTGGTATTGGATGCAATCTGTGAAAACCTTTATCTGAGCTATGATGATATCATAAGATCATAACATTAGAAACAGTGTAACTGAAAACAATCTATCTTTGCTTCCTTTGTTTAATGACAAGGTGGCCTGTCAAACAAAATTGTTAGAACAAGAAAGATGTACTCGATCACATCACTACCATTCATGTTTGCACTGTTTTGATCAGGATTTTGAACTAGTATTTGAAGTTTGTTCCTTGATGTTGTCAGCAAAATACTTATCAGTCTCACTCTGGTTAAGATGTTGCTGTTCACTTGCAATACTTCACAAGGTGCTACTTATTTTTGTATCAGGCTCTGCAGGTGTGTTTGATCAAGCATCCATTAGTAGTTGTTACAAATCTTATCAACTACATCAATTCTGTTTTCTTGCTGCTGATAGGCTGGATTTCTTTTTCATTTATACGGATCAATTCTTAGGAAAGTTCTCTCTCTTCCTGCCATTTTTACACTGGATGCTACTTCAACAGGACATGTAGATCTTGTCATGAAAGGAAAAGCTGGGACACAAAAGTTAGAGGTTGTTTTTATTAAAGCGTGAATTTGTTTTCAAAGGGACTTGCAAATATATAATTTATGGTGATAGGCCTGTATTTCCTTCTTTCTAAGTGCCGCACATAGATCCTCAAATACAAGGGGAGTATAAACAAGGTAAAATGAAACCACAGATCAGTGAATGATCCGTTCTATGATCCAACCCATTTCATGGTGAAAGTCTTCTGGCGATAATGCTTTTCACATCCTCAGGTCTTCTTTAACATGTGCTACAAATCTTCAGAATGCCCCTAACTTGGGAAATAAGCAAACACCTTCAGTAGTAAATCTGGCCAACACAATACACAAGGATTTAAAAATGGAGGAATTCCAGGTTCCCCAGCCAGGGCTTGAACCTGTGACCTCCTGGCCAAGAGGTGTGAAAGCACTCTCTCAAGCCAATGATATAACTTGAAATGCTAAAAACTGAAGACATGTCAAATGAATCATTTATTCAGTTCAGTCAGCTTTAAATTTTTCTTGGTAAATGTTCCTGAAAACAGAGAAAGGCTTCCAGGTTTCTGTGTGTGTGCACACATGTGTGCAAGGACACATGAGCATATACCACCTCCACATACTAAAGATTCAAGATGTTTTTATTTTTTTAACCATCTATGTTCCAATTTATAATGATGATTGAAAATATTTGGAACAAAGCATGCCTTGTAGTTTCAGTTAAAGCAGATACTTTTCAATGCATATTAAACTTCACATAAAAATTGTCTGGAGGAAGAAAGATGTTATGAGCCAACATAATGCTCTTCAGCTTTGTCACTTGAGGGTCATTCAAGTGACGTTTAGTATAATGTTATCCATCCAGAACCTTTATGTTATTTTTTAAATGAATTTCTCAGGCTTTTTCATAGAGCTATTTGGGAACTGCACCCCACTGTTGTCACAGGATTGCTGATCCAGAATCCTGTGGTCCTAATGATCAAAATCCATCTAATTTCAAGCTAAATATGTTCAGACTGAACTTGGTCCAATTTTTTCCTCACATCAGCACTGTTATTTAATTTAAAAGCTTGTGGGAATCCCTGAGGTCTTTTCCAACCTTAATTATTCTATGATTCCATGATCATGCTGTAGCAGAGAGTCTTGCCATTTGCAGCCTTTGTTCCACATCTAGTTTTGGTTTTTTTTCATCTTCCCTTATACGACAGGTTCTCCATTCCCTGACCATCTTCGTAGTCCTTCTCTGTTCCTGTTCAGATTTATCCTGCTTTAAATGTAACTAGCTAGAAATCTTCAGAAACAAGTCTCACACCTATCTAAACTCTACCAGGAACAGTTTTCCTTCCTTCTCTCAGGATTGCATACTTGCATGACACAGATGGGTTACTGATACCATGTGAAGAACTTTGCACAGAAAAAGCCTCCTTTTTTCTGCTCTATCTTTCCACCTGAGGAGCTCCAACTTGTAGCAACGATTCTTGCTATTGGCTGTTGCCCTGTATTTTGTTTTTTAATATCACATTTCATTCCATTGCAGTTGTTATTCTAGCAGGTGTAGTAACTCAATGCCTGGGAATGTCCTCCTGTAAGATTTGTTCTGACAAAGACATTTCAGAGAATTCCATATCTTATAAATCAAGCTGCTGTCATACTCTGTTTTTCTTCTTCAGTCTCTTTCAGAGGTAAGCATCAGCCAGCAGTTACTCCAGCCAACATCATCAAAATCAGGCACTTTGTTCAGTTGCTGAAGTTCCAAAGCAAACTCAAGCAAGTAAAGATATATAAGAACAGGTTCAGGGACCCTGCAAGTAAATTATAAAAACATAAAACCCAAGCAGACACAACCAGCCACATTAACGCTTCACTGAGCTTCTTGATGTAGTTCTAACTCCAGGGTTCTTCCTACAAGTAAAACATGTAGTGCTTTAGCTACATTATGGTTAGAGTAACACAAGCCCAAGTGAAAATCTGAGTACGATCAGAATAAAATGCTTTACTAGAGCGGTATGGCATTCCTACATGGAAAACCATATTACTAAAAGACACGTTTGTAGTAAGAAACCTACATCCAAACTAGACCTTGGAATAGATGGTATGGGAGGAGTTAGTACGGTACCAGCCTGTACGGTACCAGGGCTGACCTGTCTCAGACACAGCATGACTTACACCTACGCTGCTTCCACTGATCTCCAGTCCCCAGAAATAAGTCTGTGTGTCAATGACAACATTTCTCTCTCCATCCATTTAGCTTCTGTAGTCACCGCAAGAAGTGGCTTCTACCTGAAAAAACTTGGAACAATGTCTAATTTCTAAACATGGAAAAAAATATCTTAAATTGCTCATCTATACATTTCATAACATCTGAGCATACAGCCATATAATAACAACTCATTCTTTGACAGGTTTAGTGATTCTAAACCACAGCTTATCAGATCCTCGTCAAGCAAACACACCTAATTGCAGCCAGCCTGGCAGAATCACACTGGAAAACGCTGAATGTATCACACCAGCAACAGAAATCCAAAGCAGTTATGAAGCCTGTTGATTATCCTGTGTGTGCGCACATGAACTGTATCTGTATTTTCATAGATGGTTTGTAGTTCATCAGTCATGTTAAGGAACTCTGCTACCCTTAAAATGCCCTCCTGGTTCTACCAAGGTTCTAAATTGCCAATCACCTACAGTTCCACCTGAAGGAAGTGGGTCCTGTATGTGCCCCAAAATAAGAGCAGATATGTTTTCAAGATCTAGACTGTAATGATTTTCACTTATTGAATGAGAAAAAAAATTCCATTAGTTGTTGAAGGGTTAGGGCTTTTTTGTTCTTTCTTATGTTAGTAGCCCAAATATAAATACAAGGGATTAAACTGATTAAGTATTTCAGGTTTCATTCCAAAAATTGACACGTAGGTTTCCTTACCTGACTCTTTCATAGGACACAGTGCACACTGCATGCCCCAGGCTTCACCATATAGGCAACAGCACTCGGTGTATGTGGTCTGCTTTCCAACCAGAGGTCGACTACAAACAAAATCATCACTTAGATGCTGCCAGCAAAGATCCTGGTAGACTTCAGTTTCTTCAGTTTGTTCTGATGAAGAAGACAGTATTAGATCATCATCGCATCGCTGTTATTTGAAAAAGATACTCGCATAATGCAGAATTTTCTGAACTTAGATTAGAAGAATAACCTAGCTTTACAGGCTTTGCTGAATACAAATTTAAGCTTAGAAGTCATGACCATTTTTAAGTACCTGAGGTGGCTCATCCCTTGGAGTGTTCAGCTTTGCAAGAATCTTAAAAGGTTCTGCTTTGGCACTATCAGGCCAATTTAGAAGCACATTGGGTTGGACACCCAAGAAATACAACTTCCTAAATCAGTAGTCATTGCTGAATGCTTAACACCAACACAGCTCTGCTCTCATGGAAGTTAACGGAGCTTGACAAAAATGGGCATTAGGACAGAGGTGAATATTTGGGGAACTCCATCCACGGAATGAATCTTTAAAAGCTGTTATTTTGCTTTTCTTATGTTGCCATCAATGGCATCTGAAAGAACTTTTACAGCTAGGGCAGAGCTGAACAAAAATTTTACATGGGCTCAATGGGAGACTGGACAAATACTTGGAAGAGAGTCCCATTAACCAAACAGACAAACTACATCAGGCTCAGGAAATCCCCTGAGCTGAAAATAGCTGGAGGCTGGGAGAGTGCTGGGGACGGTGAGGAGAAGTATTGTTTATCTGCCCTTCTGGTCCCTAATCATCCACTTACAGCTATTGTTAGAGACAGAATACTGCTGCGAACTACTGACACATTCTTATGAACATTAACAAAAACATGTATTTCTGTCAAAGCTGGAATATTTCAGAGGCATACTAGTTCTGACAAAGATCTCAGTAGGAGCAGTTCCTAGTTCTAGCAGTCTCTGATCACTGCTGATCGGAGGGAGCGGAACTGTAAACTTAAATCTTACACTTGGAATGTAAAAACCTCAGCACAATTGTTTTGTAAAGACATCTGCAAGGTTTTGATTTTGTTCCAACAGAGTGAAAAATAAGTGTTGTCACAAACCAAGGTTCTGTTTTGTCTCTGCATCATCTTTTAACTGCATTTTTACATGATGCACTGGCGCATGGGTGAGTACAGAATTGAAACACAGCTCAAAACAGTGAGTTCTAAAAGTGCAAAGGTGATCAAAATTTAGATACCTATTCTACTAAGAACTTGCCAGAACATGCAGTGAAGAACAGCAGCAGTGGGTCTCTGCAACCAACTCCAAATTTTGCTGGCAGCAAAGGAACCAGCCTGCCCCTTCCTCCTCCGTGTTAGGGAGGACATTGCCAGTAGCGATACAAGGCTTGAGCGCTTTGTGCTGGGTGAGAAGGTCATTGCTGTATCAGCCCCAGTGTCGTGTGATGGAAGAGCCTTTGGGGCCCTTGCATTCTCTTCACATCCTAGATGAACCCAAAGGACAATCCTGCTCTTGGTTTGTTTAACTGAAGATCGAACAATGGAAGTCCTGTGGTTCTTTCACAGTTTCAGGCAAGAGGATGGCCACATTCCTCCTCAAAAGTATCAGTCTTATAATTTGGAGTGACTAAAGCAGGCATTCAGTTTGTATTCCCATTTCCTTTCACAGAAGCATCTTAGAAAAATGCATTGTAAGTTGCAGGGACCAGAGGTCGGGATTTATGGCTATACAGTGCCAATATTAATCAAACCCATTGTAACATTTCTTTCAAAGATGTGTGTGGCATAGGCAAAGCTGTGCTGACTGCATAATGCTCTGAATTTCTGAGACGTTTCTAAGAATCTCATAATATTTAACTTTTTTCTGAAATCAGGCTACTGAAATTAGAACATGCAAAACCCATACTTTAACAGTGACGCTGCAGCGCACAGCTTGAAAATGTGAGCTCGATGTACCCTCAGTATTAATAAACTGAAAGCACAGATACAATTTCAGCTATTTCCTCCTATATCCTATTATTCCTGTTTTTATTCCTTGCTTTGTTAGAAGCACTCGCTCCCTCTGACCTGAATCTCCAGTTAGCCCACAGCCAAACCCCAGCCTTAGTGAGACAGCAAGCAGGCTGTGCCTCATTACCTACGAGGCTGGATGAGGCAGATGCAGAGCTGGTGAATCAGGGGGCTGGGGACTCCCCAGCCCAAGCCTATTCTCATTAATACTTCCAGCCATCTCCTGTCTGCATTGGCAAAGTGGAGCCCTGTGGAGTCCTACATCACGATGCCTTCTGGATCAACAGATGATGGTCCAAGCATTGCCTTCCAAAATTCTCCAGAAGAGCAGGCTCATCCAAGAATGACCCAGTCTAAGCTCATGGGGGTCTGTAGCCATGTCAGCACCACCTCGGAGAGGTGTACTCACTTCAGTAATATGTATAATGGATCATACCACTTGAATCTGCTGGTCTGATGCATCGTTTTTCTGTTGCGTCCAGAACCATTGGGTGTGTACAGAAACAGTTGTAAGATCCTTCTGTGTTAATGCACTGGCCATCAATACAGCTGTTTGGGTCCTGACATTCATCCGTGTCTTTAAAATGGAAGGAAATGTATCAAGGAGAGCCAGCACAAAGTAGTCGCATTGTCTTAATCCATGTTTATATTTTCGTATATTAGGAGCAGATTTCCCTGCATGCCTTCTGTTAATTACCACAAATATCAATTGCTGGCAACAAAATCCTGCCTGTGCCCACGGAGAAGGACAGATCAGTAGGATGCTGACCTCTAATCCTCAAGTACTAGGGAGCATCTGGCTGAGGAGGCTTGCTGGGGGGGCTGGAGTGCCAGGCATACCCTGCATCCAGCACAGCTGCAGCTGCTTCCCATGTTTCTGTCCCTTGAGGACAGTACCAGCAGGCATTAGAGGTGGGCATACTCTCTGAGACTCTTCTTGAGCTGGTCAGGAGAAGGGAATCACCTTACCTAGCCACAGTAGTTCTATTCCTTAGTTTGTCTTGGAGAGGAAAAGCAGAAATTTAGCTCAAAGGGAAGAGCAGGCCATTTTACTTCAAATAAATTACATAAAATCAGCAAAGCCCCCACCCTTTGTAAAGAACAATCACAGAATCCCAAGGTGAAAGGCTCACTTACTGTGATTGCCAAAATTATTTCCTTTCATTATGCTATTCTGCACATTATACATAGTTTTCTGCTTACAAAGCAAAAGCCAGGGTCACAGTTATGAGTAATTTTCAGTTGAATACCAGAACCAAAGGAGTACAAGGTTGTGCAGACTGAAAAGGGCTTATCAGTGACCTGAACTGTAATTTCATATTGCACAGTAACTCCTCGTGGAAAATATCTGTCCTTGAAAAACAAAGTCAGCGTTAATTTGATTTCTTATGGTAAAACCAGCACACTTACCAAATGAAAGGGGAGCTTCAACACACAGACTTTCACTGCTCACCCCACGCACAGAGAACAGAAGGCGAAGCTGTGCCTTGGCAGAGTGAAGCAGCAGTGTGCGTATAAGGAGGGAGCCACCTCGATCACTTTGTACTGCTCTAGACGATGCAGCCAGGGGAGCACAAGGGGCTGTTTTGGAGTTGCAAACTCCTGGGAGCAATTTGCTGAAAAAGGATGCAAATGCAGCAAACCCTGCTCTACATGCCATCGCCGTGTCAGCCAGAATTGCTGCCCAGCCAAGCAGAAGGGAACGGAAATGACCCAATACCTCTTAAAAAGCTGCTACAGGAGTTTGGAGGCCCAGTGTTCCTCCCCTTGCTGGGAATACTGCAGTTCTGATGGGAATCCTGCTGTATGAGTCTGCTTGTTTTGCCCATCTGCATACCATTATAGTGACAAGACCACTTTAAATAAACTTACCAAAGCACTGGAGCTTAACAGGGTCATAGTATGTGCCTTGTTTGCAGTAGCACTCGTAACCTGGCTGCGTATTCAAACAGAAGCCATTTTTACAGATTTCTTGTCCAAAGAGTTGGCATTCATCAGCATCTGGGGAGAAAACATGAGAGGCTGTGTTACGGTAATTATTACGAGGCCATGCAGAGGAGCAGGATGGAATAAAGCCTATACACTTCTCTGTTCAAGCAAACTGCAGTTTAAACAGAGGGCCCCAGAAGCACAGATATCCACAGAAAAAAAAAAACCAACCCTCAACAGACCTGGTGTGGAAGAGGCTATGGTGTGCTCATAGCCAGAGTGGGAAAGGGAAAACTGGTTGACCATGACTTTCCCTTTGCCTTGTCAGAATAAGTCCTGTGGCACACAGAGACTGGAAGAATCTGCAGCTGGCCTTTCTTTCCTTTGGTACCACGTTGCTCTTGGCTCCAAGCAAAACAGATGAAGAATATGGCCTGGATTTTCCAGTATAATTTGCTTTACCTAAGGGATTCCCACCATGGATCTAATTTAATCACACCATCTAATTGCGTTTATGCCTATGGATAGACTTCAAGGCTGCTCTCCTCTCTCCACACACTTTGGTGACTCTGCTGTGCATGGTAGGGAATCTTCATATCCGTACTGCTTGTGACTTTGTTTTTCAAAGCTACATGGCACAACTTCTGTAGAGACTTCCCAACCACATAGGAATAATTATGTCTCTTGCCAAATATAAAGCTACAACTACTGTAGACCTAGTGACAAGTGACGAAGAGAATCTACCACACTTTCAAATGAGGCTAAATGTTTTCAGGAAAGTTTAATGGAAAATATATGCCAACTCATACATAGCTTTTCACAGTTCTAGACATTTTTTCCCAGTCTTGTATTTATGTATTTGTTACTGCTGGAATTCCATTCACCTCCTTTTTTCCAACCTACTTTTCATTTGCTAGACCTACCTAGAATAGTCTGTCAAAGCTCATCTGGTATTAAAAATGGCGATAAAAAGCACAATATAAAGTGGGCGATTCTCCTCTTAATACCAATTGTCTTAATCCACTGTCTTCTATAGATTCCCTCCCCATTTACTCTGGGGCAACACATGTTTTAGCCCAAAGCTGTCATTTCCAGCTGTACAGCAGTTTTAAAGGTGAATTATTCAAATGCTTACTTTTTCCAGAAGAACTGAAAGTGCTCTAAAGCTATTTATTTTTACAGTCACTCTTCCAGCCACTAAGTGGCTTCAGTTAAATATTTTGACTGTTTAGCAGCAAGAACAATGCAAAGATTAATAAGAAATGTCATGTACATGTCTGTTTTTTTCCTTTGGAACATGGATTTGTGTCTGGGGAAGAATGGGAAGGCCTGAGAGTAGGGTCAGGGAAGGCTAGCTGAGTATATTAACTTCTGACAGATAATTCCAATTAAGAAAATAGGAGTTGCTCCTATAAGCAGAAGCTTGTGGACAAAAGCAACAGGAACACATGAGTTAGTGTAACAGAGAAAGATCACATTGCTAAAAGTACTGTCCGTTTATTGGTTGTCCTTTGTGCCATTCCTAAGGTTATTACAAAACAAACTTACTGAAAACAGAAAAAGTCTTATTAGGGCAAGGATTTGTGGAAGATATTTCCAGATGAACTATTTCCACGCTTCAATATTTATGGCAGCTAGAGATCTTATCAATCCTGAGGTAGCACAACAAAAACAATGCAGATTTTCTCTGAGACACATTTGGACGTACTGTACATACAGCATGTCCCAAATCTACATTGCAAAGATGTACAGAAATCTTAGATCTGCCAAGAAACACCTGCTGAGGATAACACAAAAACATATTAGTAGGACAGAGAACTGAACTCAACCATGGTCTGCTCACTAACTTGATTAGAAAACTGACCCAGTAATGTCCTCATCGGTGAGGAAGAACAGTTTGAAAAAGTACATGTGACAATCGTTAGGAAAAAAACCAAAAATCTCTTAAGTCCCACAAATTTTTGTCAGCTCTCAGAATTAGGTCTCACTGATTAGTGATTTAGCTAGAAGAAACTCTGACAAATCATAGAATCATTAAGGTTGGAAAAGACCTCACAAGGATCATCAAGTCCAACTGTCAACCCAACATCACCTAACTCCTAACCCATGTGCCCCAGGATCACATCTATATGTTTCTTGAACCCCTCCAGGGATTGTGACTCCACCACTTCCCTGGGCAGCCTGTTCCAATGCCTCATCACTCTTTCAGTGAAGAATTTTTTTCTAATCTCCGGCCTAAACCTCCCCTGGTGCAACTTGAGGTCGTTTCCTCTTGTCCCATCACTTGTTCCTTTAGAGCAGAGCCCAGCACCCACCTCACTGCCCCCTCCTTTCAGGCAGCTGTAGAGAGTGATGAGGTCTTCTCTCCTCCTCCTCTTCTCCAGACTGAACCCCCCCAGCTCCCTCAGCCACTCCTCATCAGCCCTGTGCTCCAGACCCTTCACCAGCTTCGTTGCCCTGCTCTGGACCTGCTCCAGCCCCTCAATGTCCTTCTTGTGGTGAGGGGCCCAACACTGACCCCAGGATTCAAGGTGCGGCCTCACCAGTGCTGAGTACAGGGGCACAGTCACTTCCCAACCATGTGATACTGAGCCTCTATTAAGTTCTTTCAAAAATAGTAAATTTTACTGCACTTCTGTGTGATATGAACAAACCTATAAAGTGTGTGTGCTTTTCCAAAGGTCCTGTAGCTGCTATGCAACTCAAAGATAATATGTTGACTTCATTGAAGCTAACACAAATACAGTGTTCATGCCAAGCAAAATTAATTTCACAAATTATTAATATTGATGGCTACTTCTGAAACTTGAATTTCACTGATCTCACTCTTCCTTCTTAGTGATGCCAGCTCCCTCCTGCCCCGACCCACACACCCCTTCTGTCACGTGCTCTTCTCTAGAATCTTTTGTCCAATACTTATCTCATGAAGTTCTGTAATGAAAGCATCAGTGCTGATCTTCTCTTCCGTTTTTATATTCATTCTCACTTGTAAGTCTAATGTTTAACAGAACTTTTTTTCTCTCTCTCCACTCCCCATACATTGATTTATAAATTTAAAGTGGCTTTGTATTTCATATGTCAGTGAGCATTTGAGGTTTGTGGTCTCAGCACCTTCTCCCACAGTATATCGCCCTCAGAATATTAGAGGGACTGTATAACTGACATTCTTAACAATCTGTCAAACGATGATTTTCAGTAATGTTTCATATCACAAGCTGTTTTTGTCACCTAATAAAATTTGAATTAGTATGTTTACATTGCTGGCTCACATTTCGAGTCAGTCAACTACCAGAACTTCTGAAATAAACTTACCACAAGTCAGTACTGACCTTTGTAATTCTGAGCAAGAAGCCCATAAGATGATTCTCCAGAGGGAATGAAACCTTTTCCTTCAGGACACAAATCAGTAAATTCAGCTAGCAGAGAGACAAAGCAAAAAATAATGTTGTTAAGAAAAAGTTACTCCCATCCGTATGCGTTACACACGCGTTTCGGGGTATTTTGAGAACTCTGAGGCGATGTTTTGCCTTATTCCCATCTATCAGCAACCATGCACACCTTCAGCTAAATGGGGATGCTAATGCTGCAGCCAGCCTTTCCCCTGCTCTCAGTTTGCAGAACTAGCTTTGAAAAACCCAGCTGGGGTACCTACAGTGTCACCGAGCTCCATGCAAACTAACTTCTCTTGCTCCTTGGCAGGAAAATGCAGTCCTTACTGGGTTTCATGGTGCGCTGCACTTATAACAATACCAGTAGCCAAATTATCTTAATTAAAGCTAGCTTGGGCCTCTCTGAGCTCTACTGCAAGCTGCAGTCCAGACATACCCCAACTGAGATACAAACCCCTGTCCACATTCTTCAGTCCTTATACAGCAAAAACACTCCCTGAGTGCAACGGGAGAACGTGGTGTGGATTACAGAGGGAAATTATTTAAAGTGTCTTGGAGACTGTACAGAACCAAATAAACCTATCCAAGCAGTGAGGCTCTTTTCATAACGCGTTTCATTTTGGTTTCACTGATTCTAAAGTAGAGTTAAAACAGGAATTAAACATGATGATACATTTGTGCAAAAAGTAATCTTTAGTGTTTAATCTCAAGAAGTTGACACATGTTCTCTCTTATGTGATTTTTTCCAGCTGGATTCTGAATTTTGGCCATCGCTGTTTATGTTTCAAGTTCTGTTTTCAATATTTGTGACAAGTATCATATGGCTATGTTTTTCTTATTTAATATTTAGAGGTTAAACAACGGTCTGCAGACAACATGATTAACGGAATTGTTCAGTAAGTAGCAAAATGTAAAACTAATTCCATAATATATGTCAGTAATTCGTAGTGCAGTGGAAACAACGTTACAAGGAATAGCTGCAGACTCAGAAACACTGTAATGCTTACCTTTGTTTTCCAGCTTGTGGGAAAAAGCTAACGTGTTGCCATAGCATCTGGAAAAAGCTTCTGTGAGAATCCATCTTTGTTTAAAACCAGTTTGAGATAATCCTGTTCAGTAACAGGCTGTTTTTATCCCTAGGGTAACCATGGTGGAGCCCGGGGATTTACACCACATATGAATTATTCCTGCTAACTCTTCCTCCGTGGAAGTCTCCCACGGATAAATAATGACTAAATACTACAGAATATGGGATTTAATGGGCAAGCCTTGTCTGAAGGCAAAGCAGATTACTGTTAACGTAAACACAATGCTTCAGAAGTTTGCAACGGGTCAGAAGGCCTCTTCTTACCAGTTCCAAAGACAGGGCATGGGAAGATTTCACAGTTATCGCCCCAGCCAGCACCCAAGGTACAGCAGCATTCTTGTTTGGTTACATTGGATGTAAGCACATTGTCACAGAAATTAGCATCGTTCAGATTGTAGTAGCACTCCTTCTTTCCATCTTCTTGTTGATCAGCCTCTATCGGCAATTCTAAAGGTGAAAAGAAAACATCAACCACGTGAGAGGAGTTAAATTAATCAGTTTTACAGGAGAATCAGGAGAGCCCCAGTACCTCTGTTTCTCCACAGTGACGAGCAGCATTGTCAGGCAGGGAAGAAAATGCTTAGGAACAAATTTTCGTTTAACTTTTTCGTTCTTAGGAAGAATGATGGAAGTTTAAAACCCTCCTTTGACTTTTTCAGACCTGTTCTCCAACTTGGCCTCAAATGGATTCTTCACATTTGCCTTTCTTCCATTTTTAGCAATGGGATGAACTCCCGGCTCTGATGCTCAGCTAACCACCCTGCCCAACTACTGCCATAGTGCTTTTCATGTGTGAACCTTGGAGCTCTCCGCAGAGGTAGGAACCATTACAACCTAATTTTAGAGATAAAGGAGCTAAGGCATAAACTGAAAAGGCCTGATTTTCAAAATAATTCATATTTCCAGCCCCTTCTAATTTGACTGGAAAAAAAGCAAGTTCCACACTTGAAAACAAGGGCCTTTATGATTTTTTGCAAAAGTAACTGACTGATTCCGCAGTAAGCAGAGAAATATAATGCAGATGTGAAGGTAACAGACTCTGTGCTGTATTTGAAAATAGGCTTTACTGTAAAATAGGCATCCAGCCAAGAAGTCAGATTTTCTGTCTTTAGCAGTTGAGTAGGTCCTGTCACAATATTTATAAGGACTGGAGGCAAAATAGTCTCTCCCATAGATCCAGTAAAAAACCCTATTAATAGTCAAAGACCTTTCTAAAGCACGGCATTCCCAAAGTACACCTAGAGGCGAGTTTGAAAAGAAGTACCCAGTTAAAGCTTCTGTGTTTGCAGAACTCTGTCTAACTTTGCACTTCCACAAAAATTCTTATCAAGAGCTCAGAAGTGGGAGCTATCACATGAAATTGTTATTCACACTTGATCAATATGAAAAACTTTTTGCAGGCCATCCATGCGGTAACCAAGTACTAACATAACAAATCCTCACATTTATTAATCGAAACCAAAACGTTGTTCAGGAACTTTAGATAAACCTTGAGGCGACTAGTTTATTTCCTTTTTCATCTTTGAAAATTCTTTAAGCTTAGCACTTAACAAATGTTTAATTCACGTAAACCTACTAAAAATTACTGCATGTTGGCTGATTTTCCATTGTTTGAGATTTCATTCATTTCTACTCCGGCTCTCACACAAGATGCCGAGCATGAGGCATTTCTCAAGTAACACATGTACCCAGGTGGGAATCAAAACCTTATTTTATACCTGAGCAACAGCGAACTTCAAAATGCTGGAAGATTAGCAAGACTGAAAGAGTTGTGCTGTATAAATTGCCTTTGTTTGCCTTGCAGCTCTTTTCAAGAGAGAGCTTCAGGGTGGCCGACAGAAGCACTGGTACACCTGGGAGAGCCAGCTTCACCTGCCCGCTCCATCTGCCCGCCCCCGGCCGTCTCTTGGAGGTCAAGCTCAGTGTCTTTATGCCAGTTACAGGATGGAATTTCTTCTAATCCCATCCGCTTAAAAAATAATGGCTGTGCAGTGGGAGCTTCACGACAGTGATTGTCCCACCAATGCTGAAGGAATTAGATGAACTCCAGCTCTTGCTACCTCAAGCCTGCTCTCCCTGCCCAGCCACGTTCCCCCAGGCAGATGGAACAAGGCAACTTTACTCAGCACACAAATACTAGACCCGCTTTCAGAAAAGCAGGCTTCAAAACCTCAGTATGGATTGGCTATTATTGCACTTCAACAGTATGAACGTGTGTAGTAGTTCTTTTGACTTCTAATTCCAAACAGACAATTGGATTTATTTCTGTTTTCCTCAGCACAGTGACTGTTTCTGGTCTGGGGGGCTGGCAGACACCTCTATTCGCATTTCGTGCAATGTTGCCACCTACAAGGCAAACTTTCCTTTGCTGTTCTGCCAGTAGAACCGAGCTGTACATTAAAGGAAACACCCAGCTGAGTGCTTATTTCATCTTTGTTAGTTTAGCCTGTGGTCTCCCTCATCAGATAATTACAATTGTCCATAACATGCTGGATTTCATGAAGTGCGGTGGTTCTGCAGGGTCGGTGCCTATCCAGTGGGAACTACGTTAAGACTATCGTGTGTCACAGGAACGCAACTGAACTACATGTGTTATTCCAAGGTGAGAGAGCAGTACTTCAGCCACCAAATTATACATTTTCCTTGGCCATTTGCCATCTGTCTAACTGAATCAAAGCCAAACCTTCAACAGGAGAAAAAGCAAGGCAGTTTTCACGCTGTTTACCAGAGAAAGAACACCAGAAGCTGCCCTGGGGGAAAGGGGAGACAGTCTCATCATGTCATTGTTTATTCCCATTTTCCATATTATGTGTTGGTTTCTCCTCCCATTATCTGTTCAGCAGCTCAAAAGTCCGTTGTTTACACAGCTGTGAGTGAGGGTTAGTCAAGCAGCCCTCATGAATGTTTGGAAAGCAAATGAGACAAATCTTTTAATTTTTTTTTTTTTTTTTAAACCAAGACCAGTCTGTGTCTACAAGCTTATAATTTCTTTCTCATACATTATTAACCATTTAGTAAACAGGTTGTTTTTGAAAGTGGTTACACTAGATATGTTGACAAAATATTATAGGAAATATATACTTTTTTTTTTGTATTGTTGTTTCAGGTATTTTGTTGTTAGAAAATGTAAAATACCTCTCTACCTATGGCACACTGGTAAAGGAACATAATTTTATCAGGCCATTGATATGACTGTTCCACTAACAGCCTATAGAGACATTCTGTGTAGTTGCTGCTAGACTGAACTTATTTATTAGAAATAGATTTATATCTAATAAATCTAATAGATTTATATAGCTTAGCATAACTTTGATCCACCAACATGTTTCAGCATGTGTTCAATGCAAAAATGTGCATTAGTAATACAGGATTCAGGGGATAATCAGAATATTCGCACATGCTTAGACTTTAGCATACACTCATATTTGCCTAAATAGTGGCCTGTTGACAACTGTGATCTGAAGAAAACAAAACATGTAGAACTGATGGGATCTTAAATATTGCAACTGTGTACCAACACCTCGTATTCACAGGTTCACAGTAAGGGGGTTGCTAAAGTGAAAAATCATCACTGCACGTTCATGACTTCTCAAAACTCAGCAAAGACTGAGCAAACAGCCTGAGTCACACAATAATCTGTCTCTTTCTGATAAGCAGATGTCTGTCAAAAGTGGAAGTCCAAATTGCTGAAATATTAGTGTGGTCAGCAATCCATGAAGAGCCGCTGGGAGTTGCCGAAAGAAGAAGGGAACTGGGATAGAGGTACTGCTGGCAGGGGGAGAGCACAACCACTGACTCGCAGACCACTCACCCCCATTATACTACCGACGCACAAGGAGGAAGAACGCAGCACATGTACCAACTTCCATACTAGGTGAGGAGATTTTGACCAATCATTAATAGAATAATAATGCATACGTATTAGGAAATTAAATATGTTAATGGTTTGTGCATAAATAACCGTTAATCTGAATGCCTGGTGTTCTGCCTGGGGAAAGACACCCATCTCTGCACAGATTTGTAATAAAAGGAAGTACCTCCCCTCTCTGTGTGGAGTTTCTCTTTCCACACAAAGGTGACAAATCCAGTTTTTGGGATAACACGTGCGTACGTACAATTCAGGGATTAGTGCAAGTGATGCACATTTAAAAATTGTATCTATGTTCATGATGATGGAAATTTAGATCATTATTTACCTTAGAAGACTGTGCACATATTGCCATAAAAATAATACAAATATGAGGAGTTTCCTTTAAAGTCTTAACATTCAGAAAGCCCTTAAATTTTAGGAAATTTAGAATTTGTACGTGGGCACCAAATCTCTAGCCTTGAGGAAGCTTTTGGATCAGATTTATAAGCTGCTACTTGGCAGCCTCAAAATTTTTGTGCTGGTGGTTGATTAGATGCAGGGAGGACTGATTTTGTTTTAATACAAATCAGACTAGGAGGGACTCACGTTTGGACACCAAAATTGTGATTTTTACTTATACATCCTAGTAAATACTGTTAAATATCTTGCCATAAATAACTGGTCACATTTCATGTAACCAGGAGAAAACAACATCTAAAGCAGCTGCAGGTCCCTATGTGGGCCCTGGTACCTTGGTGGAGTTCTCGCCCTGGAATTCTTTTCGCTGGCTGAGCTGTAACCCAAACTGGGGATCTTACTGACCTTGGTGTATATAAGCCAGACTCCTGCTGATATGCTTATGTTTACACACACGCTTTTGTTTGCAATTCTCATTTTAAATTATACCTAGTATAATCCTCAAATATATACTGACCTTTATAACTCCTGGATGCAATGCAATGAGATATATTAATAGGAGATTAGTATGTATTAGGAGTTTAGATGCATACTAGAACATGTATTTTTTCTTATGTACAAACAATTAAAACCACATTAATACAGATTATTACTCAAACTGCGTTCAGCTTGGTACTTGTTAGACTTTAATCACAGTGGTTTTATGTATCTTGTTAAAAGAGTAAATGAGAAGACTTTAACCTAAACCAGGCATTTTTTTTTCTCTTAGGTATAAAGACGTGTAACAGCAAAGTTTCATCTAATACAAAAGAGAGTTCTTTACTGCTTTATCTTTTCTTCCTTCAGAAGCATTTGCTACGTTTTGTGAACAGCAGGGCAGAGAGAAGGGGAATAAGACAATCAAACCTTGCACAATTACTTTTTTGGTTTGTTACTGGAACACGACAGTATGGGCTAGAATTCCTGATACATACACTGAGAGGATTATTTCAGGACACAGCTAACAATAGACAATTTCTACCAAGTGAAATCTAAACAGAAGGAAGTCTCGAGAGCTCTAATGGCAAATAAAGAAAAGTGCGAACACACAGCATTCCACAAAGCTAACAGCCTTTAACCACGTGCAAAAAAAGTTCCCAAATTGAATTAACATTTGAACAATCTTCACCTATTTCCACCGCATATGAGGTGGACGAATATTTCTTTATGCACAAAAATACAAAATGAGAAATAAGCAAAAGCTGAGTAACCCACACGAACTACAGATATCTGCAAAAGGATAATGCAGATTAAATTCCTCCTTTCTGAAAATAGGCATGATGCAAGCTAATGCTGGCAGATGATGCCCGCATGCACTGTAGGAGCTCTCAAAGCATGGTGCCTGACTTGCGTCTGTGGCTATTCCTTCGCTCTTTGCAGGGAGACAGCATGCTATTCGACAGCGTACTATTCTCATACGATCATGCTGCAGCTGGTCTCAGGGGAGGCTGAGATGTTGGGTAAGCCAACATCGCTGTTATTTGTCTATCCTGCAGGGAGCACATGGGGCTTAGGGCACTTACAAATGGGGAGGAAAGGACTGGGTTTGTTCCCTCTGCAGTCGACAGCTGCACAAGGGCCACCCATTGTTTCCCAGAGCAAGGTAGGAACAAGCAAAGCGACCAGATGTAGAAGAATGAAGTGTGTTTTGTGTACTGTCAGCTCCTGAAACGCCCGATCCAGAGGTACATGGGCAGAGCCACCACTTGACTGGTCAGCCTCTGAGGTCTTGAGAAACAAAAGCCAGCTGATGAGAGAAAAAAACCCCAGCAAGGCTGCAGGATGAACAAGAAAGCAAGAATCCTTTCTGAGAAGAACTAACAACAGTACTTTCCTCCTTATACCTTAGAAGAAAAGTAAGAGAATAAATAGTAAGATCTCTGTTCCTAGTACTGCCACTTTTCCTTATTCTAGTTCATGTGCACATGGTGGAAAGTACATCTCGCTGGGTCCTACTTTGCACGTCTTCTGGTCTCCTGTGTGCGATCTTCTGCCTTGAGGACCTCATCAGAGAAGAGACAAAGGTGAAGCCCGTGGTTTCTTTAGGGCCTGACGAGGGTTAGAGGGGAAGGAAGAATGGCTTCCTTCCCAACCAGACACAGTAAAGCTGTGTTCACCAGTGACAACAAAATGGGAGTTAGTACTGACAGCGGAGCATTCATNTACTTCAGCTATCATCAGTGGATATTTCAGCTAAACTGCTTCATGGTGGGAAGGTATTTTCCCTTGCAAACAGGAGTGGCACTCAAAGAGACTGTCAACAATTCAGTGTTTTGGTTTTTTGCTTTCCCAACTACCTTTTCTGAGGAATTTTACTAATACTAGGTAATGCTAAGAGGATTCTGCTATATACAGATTTTGTTTTTAATCATATGCTCCCTTAAACATTATCCAAGCCTACCAGTGGATGTTTGTAAAAATTTGACCAAAAAAATAAAATCAGACCATAGACTTGATTCCACACCACATTACATTGCCACGGTACAGCAAACGAGCTTGTT
>VZTO01012297.1:8134-52720 GCA_013400615.1 Syrrhaptes paradoxus
AATACATGCATATTAAAAAAAAAAAGATAAATAAAATGACCTTTTGTCATGATAATCTATGTATTTCACTGCCACAAATTGTCTCAAACATTTTTTCTCACTTCTTAACTCCCTGTTCAGTTTCAGGTACATATTTTTTAATTAGTCTTGTAAAACTTTTCAGAAGGTAGGTGTAAAACATTTTATATCAAATAAACTATAAAGAGAAAACAAATTAAACAGAATAACTTAAAAAAGAAAATTATCTGTAATGCAAAACGTAATACTATTTCAAATAAATGTAGTTAAAGTATCCAATTTTTAGACACAAACAGCTATTTTGAGGTCCTTTTAAAAAGNGATACTTTTCTGGACTAATTAAAAATACAGAACTCTTTATTTTGGGGTCAGCCCTATGCTATAGTAGTTTGACCATCACAAGGGTAGCCAGATATGGCTTACAGCCCTGAAGGACAGTGCATATGGACCTATACATCTTCTCTGTGGGTTATTTTCAAAGATGACACCACAGAGTTTGCTGCCCACCATGGTGCAGTTTTACCTCACAAAAAAAAGGGTAGTATTAGAGAACCAAACAGAGCATTTAAACTGGAATCTTGTGAGATCTCCATTCCTTTTCCTTCTGACTTCACCNTTACTCTGTAAACTTGATATTATGACATTTTAGCTGCTGTATACCAATTCATTCTACAAATTACCAGATTTATTTTTCATATTAGTTATGTAATTTCATTTTTCCTCCTTCAAAAACAAAGTGTATCCTATCCCATCTCCCTTGACCTTTTTATCTTTAAGAAAGTCACAAACATATCCCACAAAAATAACTCTAATGTTTCCACTTTCAGTAATTGGATGGATAGAATAAATCAATCCTTGTTCAGATAGCAGCATTTATTTTAGATTCAGTATATTTTTCTCTAAATTTGAGTTCCATGAAGCCATCTGATTTGACTATGAAATAAGTGAATTTGTAGTGTGTAAAATATAAAACGTATCANATCCCTTCTCTCCCAGCACTCTTCTGCTCCAGCTTGCCATTTTGACCATGTCACAGGTCTCAGGAGGTTCTGTGGTTACCTTTGCTATGGAACTTAACTGATTAAAGACCCCACAAATACCCTGATCTTTCTGGTAATGCACTGAATATTAAAGTAAAATATTATGTATCTGTCAAGATGGACAGATCTGGTAAGAAACCAAGTCTGTGTACATGCTCCAATATATATACGCAGAAAGTCATAATGTACCTGAAGATCGAAGAGCCTGGAGAGTGAAGAATAAGTGGAAAGTGATTAAATGGTAAGTGATATCTTAAAAGCATATGAGAGATTTTAAAAGGCTCCTTGCAGAAAACAAAGAGCTATTAGTTAAAAAAGGTAAATTGCAGATAGCACTACTCTAATATCAGTCCCACAATAGCCATCAGAGATGAACCAGTAATGTAATTTCTTTTAAATGGATGCTATTCTAGTCACACTTATCATCTGCAGAGAAATATTTCTAATATATATACCAGATGATAAAACTATTTTCATTTATTATTGTACTAGATTTTTTCCCAAGGTTCCTACTACATTTTCTGCTTTCTGCATGTCATTTTTGCTTCTATAACAAACATTTATCTTGCAAAGTTGCCTCATTTTGGTTTTATTTTAATATAAGACTCAAGCATTGATAAAAATTTAAGAAATAGAAAATATTGTTTTGCTTCAAAGATGGGACAAGCCTTTCTGAATTTCTGCCTATATGTAAACACATGTATAAATGTATATGATGTATATTTATAAAGTATAATTTAGATATATCTAAAGTAAATATTTTTAGTAGTTTCTGTGGTAGTAAATACTCCTTCTCACAATTTTTTAACAGGACTACCTTGTTTAATCATTTCTAAATGAAAAAAAGACCCTAAGTAATTTTCAGAAATGGATTTCTGCTGAGTTAATGAGTGATGGATCATGGTGAAATAATGCAATAAGTACATACCAGGGGCTTTTGGGAATAAAGCAACGGGTTTTTTTCCATTTTGTACATTAGAACCACTCTGTAGATCAGACTTCATCTCTGTTCACAGTGGCATTTAACCCCACTGTCTGATTATTATGCATCTGATACAAATACACCAAATCTTAATAGTCTTGGAGAAGACATAAAAGAAACCCAACACTAGTCCTGTGATATATTCTATAAAAAGTTTGCTGTGTAGCCAACTGAGAGAAGTAAATTTTTTTTCCAGTCTGTAATTGGAGAATAAGATACACTATGTTTCAAGGCCTTAAAATCTCATTTTATAATGAGCCTAACAAGTTAAAATAATTTATTTTATCTGAGTGAACGTAGGGATGATTTGACTGTGATCTATGCCTACCTGTGTAAGGAAGATATTTCTGGTTGTAGAAGCTTCTGTAATCTGGTAGAATAAAGTGTAATGAGATTCTGTGTTTGGAAACCCAAAGCTATACACATTCAGACAAACATGACAAGAGAAAAGTCAATTTACATTGGAATAACTAAGCTAGAGATCTCTTGGATTCTTTATCACTGCATAAGATACATGCTTTGCACTGAAAAAAAAATTTAACAGCCCTTACTTCCCCAGGGTTTTTTTTATGGTCTTGTGCCTGTCTTCATGAAACAAGCCTTACCCTGGTTGGGCTCATTGAGGCAGAAGCACAAAATAGTCAACCATAGTTTTCACCAAAGAGATTTGGCATTTGTGTTTGTTTAAAATCCGAATACTGACAATATATTATTTTCTCTTCACTAGGTTTTCGGTGTTACTTAGTGTATAATTGCAAGTATAGGAGAAAATTCTTTAGTAGGTTGATATTTCTACTTCATTGTCAATGGTAATATCTGAGTTTGTTAATAAGAGTTACTACTCTTATCTAAATGGACTACAAGCCTTAATGCTTCAGATCTTTTTCTATAGGATGTACAAAGAGATGTCAATTTCTGATTTAGTGACTGTTCTTCAGGAAAAAAAAAAGATCACAAATTGAATTCCTTATTTTAAAAATTTACACAACTCTGCTATTGTGAATACATGCATATTAAAAAAAAAAAGATAAATAAAATGACCTTTTGTCATGATAATCTATGTATTTCACTGCCACAAATTGTCTCAAACATTTTTTCTCACTTCTTAACTCCCTGTTCAGTTTCAGGTACATATTTTTTAATTAGTCTTGTAAAACTTTTCAGAAGGTAGGTGTAAAACATTTTATATCAAATAAACTATAAAGAGAAAACAAATTAAACAGAATAACTTAAAAAAGAAAATTATCTGTAATGCAAAACGTAATACTATTTCAAATAAATGTAGTTAAAGTATCCAATTTTTAGACACAAACAGCTATTTTGAGGTCCTTTTAAAAAGTGTTAAGACAGGATGTTTTACTCTGTAAACTTGATATTATGACATTTTAGCTGCTGTATACCAATTCATTCTACAAATTACCAGATTTATTTTTCATATTAGTTATGTAATTTCATTTTTCCTCCTTCAAAAACAAAGTGTATCCTATCCCATCTCCCTTGACCTTTTTATCTTTAAGAAAGTCACAAACATATCCCACAAAAATAACTCTAATGTTTCCACTTTCAGTAATTGGATGGATAGAATAAATCAATCCTTGTTCAGATAGCAGCATTTATTTTAGATTCAGTATATTTTTCTCTAAATTTGAGTTCCATGAAGCCATCTGATTTGACTATGAAATAAGTGAATTTGTAGTGTGTAAAATATAAAACGTATCAGGTTCTGAGGCTTTACGTTGATCTAATGCATTGAAAGTGTAGAAGATTTTGTGCTAGAAGACCATTTCAGAGATTTGACTGTTTTAGCACTTTCACTTACAGACTAGTGATATCACATTCCTGAAAAACAAATACTTGTTGAACACCTTTTAAAACATCATTTGAATTTTCCTAAATAAGGCATTAAACTCTTTTCTGAGTGCCTGCTGAAAAGCAATAAAGAAAGTGACTGTACCTTCTAAGAAAATACAGATTTTTCCTGATTCCCAAATCAGAATTTACTTACAATGCCATTTAAAAAAATCTTACAGTCTTCAGAAATTAAAACCAATGTTTCTCAAACAACCCTACCAGAGTAGGCTGCAGAGCATGCTGAGCAATGTCAAAGCAGTAACATAAACGATGTGAGTGACTTGCAATGGCAGAGAAGAAGTTTGCTTCCCCCAGGTTTGCGGGACAAGGACTGGAGGTGCTTGGCTGGAAGGGTGCAAGGGAAGGGGAGAAGAGAGGCTGCCTCCCACACAGCCCTTTCAATCTGGTTACAGAGCTTTAGGGCATTTAGGGAAAAGAAACAGACCCCTTTAGTTTTTCATATATTGAGTAGTCTCCAGCCTTGCAGGGTTTGGGGTACAGCCTGCCATTGAAACCCAGTCAAGCAGTATTTCAGTCTTTCATTCAAGATGTTTCGGAGCCACTCTGTCTTTGAGTCACACTTAAGACAGTTTCTGAGCATCACATTTAAATATCTGGGTTGTTAGAGACATCTTGGGAAAAGCCATGTAATCTGGAAATGGGTCTGAATACCAAAGAACTCACGGTATTTTTGCAGAGAGTAAAAACACTGACCACAGTGAACTGTCATATTCCAGCTGAGTAATTCATTTCTGCTTACTCATTTTCTTACTATATTCTCAATAGTATTCTTTGTATATATATGTTAAGTCTTTATACTCCTGTTGTGCCTCTGTTCCAATGACAGAATAGGGAAAAGTAATTTTTACTTTTCTATATAGGCAGTGAAACAAGCACAAGGCAGAAATCCTGTGAAATGTTTTAAGCTAGATACGTGTGGGGATCAAATGATTTATTTTTCCAGTTTATGAATATTTCTCACCCCAATAGTGCCATAGAAATAATTAATAAAAAGAAGCAACGTTTTCCCATTTTTTTTCTTTTGCTAATAACATTTTGTTTAATGGGTGTGTCAGCCATTCATACAACATAGTGAAATATTGAAACAGAGATATTGAAAAATGTACCAGTCTGCCTGAAAGTTATTTGTTTTGAACAGTTACACATATTAATTTATCTGCAGACAAGGAAATGAACTAAGATAAAGGAAAAGTGCTTTTCTATTTATTTGATGTTGGTGTCACCCAACATAACAGTATTGCTACCTCGCCGATGAGGTAAAAAAGCTGTTAACATGAGTCAATGCAAGTTCAGATGGAAAATATGAAGTACGCATGTCTTTAAAAAGGAAAAGGATTGTAATTCCAGAGTGATTTAAGATTTTCAGAAGCTCCAGCTGAAGTCCTGTGACTCTGCAGTGGTAGAGTTTGCAAACAGATAATCATTTAACTGCTGAAAATATCTAAGGGTCTTGGACCTATGACAGGTATTCTCTTGCAACACGGTCTTAACACCAGATGGTATGTTTGGCAGATGACCTGGCAATTTTATTCCAACAGTAAACTTTTCTCAGCAGAATTTGTTATTATTAAATTAGAATCAGAATTTCTTCCACTTACACTGCTTGTCATAGAATCATAGAATGGTTTTGGTTGGAAGGGACCACAAAGATCATTGAGTTCCAAGCCCCCTGTTGTGGGCAGGGACACCCACCACTAGACCAGGTTGCTCAAAGCCTCATCTAACCTGGCCTTGAACACCTCCAGGGATGGGGCATCCACAGCTTCCCTGGGCAACCTGTTCCAGTGTCTAACCACCCTCACAGTAAAGAATTTCTTTCTAATGTCTAGTCTAAATCTGCCCTCTTTCAGCTTATACCCGTTACCCCTTTTCCTCTCACTGCACTCCCTGATGCAGAGTGCCTCCCCATCTCTCCTGTAGCCCCCTTCAGGTACTGGAAGGCTGCTATTAAGTCTCCTTGGAGCCTTCTCTTCTCCAGGCTGAACAACCCCAACTCTTTCAGCCTGTCCTCATAGGGGAGGTGCTCCAGCCCTCTGATTAATTTCGTGGCTCTCCTCTGGACTCTCTCCAAGAGGTCCAGGTCTTTTTTATGTTGGGGGCCCACATCTGAACACGGTACTCCAGGGAGGTCTCATGAGAACAGAGTAGAGGGGGAGAATCACCTCCCTTGACCTGCTGCTAACACTTCTTTTGATGCAGCCCAGGACATGGTTGGCTTTCTGGGCTGCAAGCACACACTGCCGGCTCACGTTCAGCTTCTCATCCACCAGTACCCCCAAGTCCTTCTCCTCAGGGATGCTCTCTATCCATTCTCTGCCCAGCCTGTATTTGTGCTTTGGATTGCCTCGACCCACGTGCAGGACCTTGCACTTGGCCTTGTTAAATTTCATGAGGTTTGCACGGTCCCACCTCTCCAGCCTGTCAAGGTCCCTCTGGATGGCATCCCTTCCCTGCAGCGTGTCCACCACACCACACAGCTTGGTGTCATTGGCAAACTTGCTGAGGGTGCAAGTTTTTTATTTTTTTCAAAAATAAAATGTAGATTTGGAGTACTGATTATGTGGCCTGCATTTACTATCATTCTTGCTCTTGCACTTGCATACAGAAAATAATGTGTTTGTTTTCTTTTTGGTATATTGGGTATGTTTGTATGCCATCCAGAACTGCTTAGCTATTATTAGGCAACACTCAGTTTTTGTACTATTAGAATGTACTATAACCCTGAGAATTGTGTTAAATAACAAGGTGTAATGGAAATCCATCTTAATCAGCCCTCCACAGTTCAGCTATCTTGGAGACAGTTGAGGAACAAGGTGGATTTTGGTTAACATTTATTTGGATATTTGTTAGTTAAACTGCAGCCTTCAATTTTTTTGTGCTTTGGTTTTGATATGCTGAAGCATTATCAGATTTTCACCTGTTACTTCCTGATCAGTAACTCTAGGATGTGCCGTGATGAGCAGCAGCTGTCCACGATGTACTGCTGCCGAGTTGTACCAGAGAGCATTCCTTGACACTGCGTTATTGCCTGCACTTGTTCCAGCCACAGAACAGGTTGTCACACTGGCCCGAACCGTGGAGAGGTAAATTGTTAGCATTTTATTGTCATATGTATTACCCTGCTATTAAGAGTGTAATTTACCTATTCAGTTAACATGAGCCATGGTTGTAAGGGCTGCCATTTGATTTTCTAAACTGCATGAGCATTCATAATCAACTTGTAAAAACTGGGCCATGATGCATTAGGAGCTATTAAGCCATCATTTACTAACCCTTTGAAATACTACTGAGTTCCTTTATGCTTAAAAGAGGAAATAACTGATGCATTTCAGTTTGGTAACATTTGATAAATTCATGCAAGGAAAGCCTAAAAGCACTGTTAATTAATCAAAATAAAACTAATGGAGCAACTGCATTTGTGAATCAAGGGGGAGGGGAGATTTTTAATAGAGCTCAAGGGAGCCAGAGTCCCAACTTCCACAGAATTTAAATGCGAATTTGCTGCCTAGATGCCTTGGGTGTTTCTAGAAACCTCAGCCTGTTTCTGTAGTCCTTTCTCATTTAGAAGACACTATTGATGAAGTAACTTATTATTTAACAGCAGGTATTGTGTATGTGCATTTAGCATGCTGTATGTGTCATGTGAATGTTAAAAGAAGCTCAGTTCCATTTTCCCCTAGAGTTCCTTCAAAATAAACAGATATTAAGACACACTCTAGTTTTTCCAAATATACCTTTCTAAATGAAATTTATAAGGAAAAAAGGTAAATTAAAGTCAAGTCACGGACAATAGGGTGGAGAACTATAAAGAGTTCAGTGTTTCCTGTTGAACTTTAAAAGAATGCTTCCACTAGTACGTGCTAAATTAACTTAATCTTATAAGGACTTACAATTTACAACTGACATAATTGTCAGAAAAATGTAGTACGTATTGAACTAAAATCTACTAGCTCAAGCTGTATCTATGACTTTCTTCTGAAATGTCTTCAGAAATTGAAGCCATTGTTAATTTTTTTTTACAAATACTTGAACATGATACACATTTAGAGATGTCTTATTGATATTTATGCAAAAATATTTTTGGACAGAAAAATGTACTTTTTTCAGCAGAATACTATCTACTATGTCTACGCTGCTACTATCTATCAAACATTTTGCTTTACAGCTTGACAAACAACAACAAAATGTGCTACAAAACTGAAAAGTTCATGGCTGCCAGTTTCATGACTGAAAACACAATTGATTTTTTTGATTTGTAAATGGCACTGTGGTGCTTGGTAGGAGGTACAGGGGATGTGCCAGATCTCCAAAGCAGCAAAGCACTCACATTGCCCAGGCTACAGCTCACTGAACCCACCACAACATCTGCTTATTCAGCAACCCCAGCAAACTTTGAGACAGGCACACATTTCTGAAATGCAGCTACCTAGAGATACAGCAGCAGTTCTAAATTAACAAAAAAAAATGCAGCTTGATGGAGTCTTTGAAACTGAAAACTTCTGAACAGTTCAGTTGTTTTGTCAAAAATACCAGGTGGTATAAGCTGGGAGTGGCATTTCTTTTTCCCTTAAAAGCAATGGAAGTACTTTATCCAAGGGCAATCTGCAGAGAACTCCAGTTTTGTGTTGTGTGTCCCATGCCTCACCCTTGATTTCAGACAAATTTCACTCTCTGACACACATTAGCTTTTTCTTATACAATGGTCTGCAAAAACCTGTGAGACCAATTTTTTTTTAAGTAGTTATTATTTTTACACAGGCAAGATTTGCTTAACAAATAAATATAAATGATGAAACATACTGAACAGAGCCTGAGCAGAACCATATATTTTCAGAGTCAAGACCACAGGGCAAAATACATTCAATCTATAGTTACCTAAAATGAGTTTAATACAAGAAGATTTTGGAAGTCAAGGTCTATGGGTCTTTGCTAAGTATCTTCCTTAACTCAAGTTCCTATCAAAGGCACACAGGAGTTTGAAAGTCACACATTTTGTGTAACATATGTTGTTGTATGTACTTCTTAGGACGTCTTTGAAACCCATTTTTAAAAACTTCAAGTGGTGCACTCTTGAAAGACAAGAGGAATTTTATAGAGGTCAAGACTGGCTAACATGTCAATAAGTAAAGCTGATTTTAACAAATTAGTGCACACTGGGCTTCCTTACTGACCATATTAAAGACAGTCAGAATGTGACGAACACGAGGACAGTGATATAGTCTATTTCCAGAACAATTGTCCTTAATTGTACCTTATGAGTTAACCACACCAATTGTTTTCGGTCAGTAGCTTCCACTGAATTCTTTACAAATGCTTTTCTGAGCCACTATACATGGGAATTTAAAGTATGCTAATACGGTATTGGTTGTTTGTCAGGACATGTAATATCACAAGCTTTCCTCTTAGCTTTTCATATTTTACAAAGAGCCAGCACAGTCTAAAACTAAAGGTTATATATGAAAAGAGCTTGCCAGAATATTCTAAGTTGTACACAAATTTGGAAGGTCACTTGTTTTGGATGAAAGATACTAGCTAAAGCTTTTTAAGACATTTGAAACTAATTTTTGAGAACTGTAGGTGGTGTGCTTTTGGATATCACAGAACAAACAAAGAAATACGCTGAATCACATGCCTAATGTGTCCTAAAGTTACATATGTACTACACTGTTATGTCTGCTGTTATGAAAAGTTGCCTCTGATTCTCTGAACGTCTGTTTGAAAATCTGAATCCTGGTAAATAAATTCTTCTTATTCACATGGATTATTGGAATAGTGACCATAGCTTTTCTCAAGCTAGCTTGTAAACAAGTGTTTGTTAGTGAACTGGACCATATCTACAATTCCCTTTCGGGATGTTATCAAAGGAATTTGGGGTTGATTATTCACAAAATTAGCATTGTTTTTATTTTTTCCTTTAGTATAACAAAAAAAACCCAAAGTAACCACATTCAGACTATTCTCGCTGGCCAATTTTGTTTTGGATGCAGGCATGTACAGACCATAGTGAAATCAACGAGTGCTGGGTATCTAAATACCTAAAGAGAATTACAAATAACTGGGCATTCCCAGCAGTGGTGTGCATCAAGTAATTTCAAGATCCAGAATTCAGAGCTGTATTTCTATCTAACTTACCCTGGATAAGAACCATTCATGTATAATATAGACTCAGTGAGACAAGAAAATAACGATAGTTTTAGAAGTTGTCTCAGCCTTCTCACTTCTGTTCAATGTCAGAAGAAACTCAGCTGAATGTAAAAATCTTATGACATTTGAAAAATGGGAGAGACAAGGCTGGGAGGGAGGGAATCAAGACTGAATGCTACAGTATCATTCTGCTAGTTAACGTTCAATAAAACTTTCACAAACCACCACAAATCACTCTACACATTTCATCATTTGAAGCCTTTTTATTTCATGTTTTCTGAGCCCCTGAAGACTCATTTTAATGCCTTTCTTGTGATGTTTTCCTTTGAGACCCAGAAGCAGGAGAGTAAACTTGAAACCCTATAACAAAAAAGCATGTTTGTATTCTTTTGTTTTTTAGAGGGAAGTGGATAAAAAATGAAAAAAAATATAAACAGCATTCTGTTTGTAATAGTTACAAGCCCAGAAAATAGCCTGCCTAAACTTGAGCTACTCATTTTTTGTCTTTTATTGTGAGAATAGCTTTGCAGACCTTGAGAGCACTATACATAAAAGACCATGCAACAAATCTTAGAGAAGTCTAGGTGCCTTTCCTTCAGATATGTATCTTTGGAAAAACCTAGACAGTATATTTTGCTAATTATCGCTTCTCTTCCCATCCCTTCCCTTCCCCACTGAGTAACGGAAGAATGAAGTTTCTACAAAGTCACATGGTTTGATTTTGTTTTGTGGCACATTTTCCTGACTGAACTTTCTAACTGAAAAATCAAGATATCTCATTTTAGGCCAAAGGTCAGACCCTAAAACGTGAAGTTCCAGCCTGTCGAACAGAGCTGAATTGGTGTTTTCCCATAGGAATTCATTGCAGTATGGCGGCTGTAGGCTACACTGCTCTTACTTTGATGGGTGAGGATCTCCAGCTTATTACATTACTCACAGAAAAATATGGTTTTATTTGAGCTAAGAAAGTTTAAGGACACCATGTAAATTAAGGTGTTGAAGTGATGTGCAATCTGGGCACCCAGTGTGGAAAATCAGAGACTTGGTAATAACCATAAGATATAGGCAACAGGTATCAATAAGAAAAATTTATTCAACTGTGAATTTACATTAAGAAAAGATTTTCAGACTGATTAAATACATCAGAATGAAATATTGTAATGTAGTAATGCAAAAAGTTTTTCTGTTGATCCAAAAAAAATTCATATTTGATTTTGACATTTTTAAGTCAAAATATTGGAATTTCAAAATCACAGTTTGAAATCAGAGCTCCAGAAATACTGAAGTTTCCTGCACGGCAAAAAAATTCTAGTCTTTCCTTGGTATTTTCCTAAATGTTTACATTTGCTAAGGATAGAATTATTCCTTATATATTAATGGCTTTGCGATTTTTGCCTAAATATTCGTTCTTTGTTTTAAACTTTTGAAAGATAGCTGAAAGGGGCTACAGAGCCAAGTCTTACAATACCTCGTTAAGTTAATAAATATTTATTTTGCTTTGATTTGAGCACATGGAGTGTGCCATGTCACAGTATGCTGGCTAAAAAAAGGAATATAACCCGTTATTTGAACTGCCTCAAGTGCTGTTGTGAGGTTGTTTCTGCTGATCTGTAGGTAGTTTGTGTCCTCTGTAAACAAAAGAGCATTCTCTTTCAATTAAGTGTTATTTTAGATCTCATCAGGCATTCTTGGCATGAATGTAATGAACTCAGTAAGAATCTGCACATGGAGGAGATGAAGAATCTGGCCAAAAATAGCAAATTTTATGACTCTTAATTGAGAGCTTCAGAGAAGCGTTTGGCTGTGTTCCTTCCGTTATTGCTAAAAATTGAGTCCTCAGTCTGGAAGACACAGATTCAGAAAAATAACGAACACAATATTTCCAGTAATTAGAAGACTGAAAAGGGGAGATGTGTTCAGCCACCCTCTGACCAGGGAGATTGAAACCCTCGCACAGGTCCTCCCAGAAGAGTGCTCCAAGTACCAGGCTGAGACCAGGTTTGGCTGTCGCACCTGCCACCACCCCTCTCGAATCAGGGCTGCTAGGCAGCTGCAAATGCAAGAGCTACACAGGAGGTACAAACAGAGCTCACGAAGCTCGGCAGTGAAGGATGTGACCTGCGAGAGACTGCTCTTTTTTGAATTCTGCATTTTACTTGAAAAAAAAATCAGAGGATGCAATTCATAAAGAAGCCACCAAGCAGAAACTGAAAATCAGATGATGGCTTTTTTAAAATGAATGCTCCTGTGTGAAACATCACATACTCTTGCTTGCTTTCTCTTTATTTTGCCATCGAGACCCTGTCTAATCTGTAGTCTGACAGTTGGGACATACTTTGAAGTGTATGCTCTAACTGTAAGTTTATCACTGGCTGTTTTAAGAGAGAAAATTAACTCTCCCTTCCTTCCAGAGGGGACAGATCAAATTATTGTCCAGCCTTGCAGAAAGAGAAGGATCAAACCTCCGAGAAAGCTCAACTCTCAGGCTGCTGCCAGCAATAGGTGTCTTTATGTTCAAATATTTGTTGTTGTAAATCCCATGAGATTAGAATAATTATTTTGATTTAGCCTGAGGAAGGCCAGAGTAACATCCTTCAGATACTTAATTAATTAGTACAATACCAAAGTCCACTGTTCCATGGGACTAGGGTGAAAAAAGAGGTATTAGTCAGAACGTTTGTAGGGACTGAACTAAAATGGCCAGAAAAGGTTGCAGTACCTGCATCACCAAATGCTTAGGCAAGGGCAAATGTCTGTCTAGGATGGTTTAGGTGTAAAATGTTATGCCACAGGGATGATAGGATCTCTAAAAGTCTCTCCTAACCTTTTTTTTCCTCCCCCCTTTCCTGTGCTGGGCCTGTGAATGCCATATACTTTATATCTCTTGTCATGTCAGTTAGGGCATTTCTTTGCAACACAGTGTGGGGTATCTCAGTACGGGTAATTAGCCCAGACAAATGACCATACTAATTTGCCTATACAGCTTCCAGAACTGATGTTATGCTTCTTCTGTGATTCTTGGATGCCATCCACTTTCCTCTACACTTTATATTTTCTTGCTATTTAAACTCCTATCTGGTTGCCAGCAGGTAATTGATGTTTCGTCACCCTTCCAAGTTCCCTTCTGTATATTACATCTAATTTTGGTCCATTGACTCTAAAGGATTATTAATAAGTATAAGTCATATTTTAAGGACTTAGAAAAATGTGAAAAAGCAGAGTGGTTATGGTAAAAACATTAACTAGCTTAAATATTTTTACACCTTCTTTTAACTCACTGATGGATATCTTGCATATATGTAGACTTGCATATCTACATTTTTAGGTGTTAAAGATGGCATTAAAAAGGCAGAATAAAAAAAACATCTGAACTGGCATTTTTCTTTTAATTTGAGCCTCCATTAAAGAATAGAAAGAAAGCCTACAGCACTGCTTATTTTTATAAACAATGGTATTTGTTTTGCGCTTTTCATTATTCGGGCTGGAGAGAAGTTGATTTACATAAGTCAGTGGCACATGTGTGTGTATACACACTTCATATGGCCATTTGCAAGCAAGCAGTTACATTCATCCACTAATTGTGAACTGACAGAGGTTACATACAGTGTGTATGTCTAAAATTACTGTATGAAAAAGCAGCTAGAGGCATGTTCTCATTCAATAAGCATTCTACTCTTCTGCATGGATATTTCTGTTGGTTTTTAGCTTCTCGGATAAGTGTCACTGTTATAATCTTTTAATTAATATTGTGCTGTAGAGTGAAGTCATGAATGGATTCTACTGGCTGCTATTGCCATAGTGCCCAGAAGGATGCTACTGTTTTGCCAAAAATGTTCTGTCACTAATGTGAGGCCTGTTGACAGACTGTTGTTTATATGTGTCAACATGATGCCAAGTCGATTGTTTCACTACAGGAATCCTGGCTTGGCCCCAGTGGCTGTCTGAGGCTTTGTAGACAGAAAAATACTTTTATAGTAGCAAGCAAAAGGGAACAGCTTTTTGGACTTTTATCTTGATCTTGTAGTATCTATTCTCTCATATAGATACTAAGCAGGTTAATAATCAGGAATTTTTTTTTTTCGGACACCTCAGTATGTTGTATGTTATGCTCTCCAGACAGAGGAAGGACTTAGAATTTAAATGGGGCTGTTAAGTGAGTCTAATCTAATTATTGTACTAGATGTTTAATCATATTAGTCAGAACTGAGCATAAAATGTTGCAACATGTTTGGAAGTGTATTTTAGTGCAAAAAGTACCATTTTTTAAAAACAGTTTCCTATATACTCAGAATAAATAAGAAGATTTAATGTGGGTGGGAAACTGCACTACAAATTTCTTAAGGCAGACCTCACCTTCTGGGGTCACTGGATTCCATGCTCAGACTCCGTTCTACACCGGTTTTGGATACTACACGGCAAGTAAGAGGCTCCAGTGCTGTGGAAAGAGGAAGCCAATCCTTCCTGTTTCCTCCAAACTGTTGATGTATATTTCATAACTCCTTTTGTCTACTTCAGAGGAAGATAACTGACTATTGCTCAGTATGAAAGCTTGATATTTATGTAAATATGTTAATTTAATGGGAGAAATCTTATATACTATTTAGAAAAGGTCATCTGAAGAGCAATCTTTACTATTTCCATCTTGATTCCTTCTCATTGGGTTATCTCAATTTCTCTCAAACTAGCACTACTACTGGAAAAGTATCTTTAATTTCTTGTCTAAACCAGTGGGATGTTTGTTACAAGTAGATTGCCAACTGTCACTTTTGGGCAGAATTCTTAAATACATGGTCCTGTCGTCTAGTCAGAAAAATGTCTCCAAATCTCACATGAAAATGCCAGAAAAATCCATCAAAAGGATATAGAAATTGTGTGAAAAATACCTCCAGCTTTTGATCATTCTGCCCAAGGCTCACCACATGGTATCCCAAATATTCATCAGAGATGCAAATTCTTCATAGCTGGTGCCATAAGTCAGTGATAATAATGAGGGTTCTGTGACTCAGAAATGTGATCAGTCGTATTTACATATGTATCCCAGGCTGAACTACACTACTGGAGAACAGACTGACAGTGTGAAGGACAGAGTCTTTCAAGGTGGGCTTCTAAGTGCCATCTAATAACGATACCAGGATTGCTACTGCTCATAATAATTTGTCAGTGCCAAGCTTGTATTTCCACTCATAAAGGTCAGACTTTAAAATATATCATTCTGATAAAATATACTTCCTCTGTAACCTACATACACAGTTCAGCTACTTTGGTCTTTTGCCCCCTGTCTTCAGGAAGCAAAGCCTTTTCTCCTTTAAATCCAATAAGCTTGGCATGGGAACACCTTCTCTAGCATGTGCAAGGGGGATTTCTTAGAGCCTTCTGCTGTGTAAGCAAGTGACAAATGTGGTAGCTGTTTCAGTAGCAGTAGACCATCTCCTACTTTCTGCCCCTGAATGCCATCTGCAGCGTTCCCCATGACTCAGTATCCCTGTCATCCTTAATGGACAACAGAAGCTGAAAATGTACTGCTAATTATTGCTACAAAAGTTACATAAATTCAAGGCTGAGGAGCACCTATTTCTGGGGGATCTTCACTGTAGTATTAGTACCAGCATATTTCTATTTTTCTGCATTCTATTTTGTAGGCAGAAGAGTTACCACAGTGAAGGTCAGGAAGTTTTTCATTGGGTTTATCTGTCTTCAACATACTAAGGTTCAAGCATAATATGAGATGTTCAGTGATCAATCACTACACAATAAATGCAGATTGTCTGGGTTTGCCTTTCATCCACCCAACATTTTTTTACAGGTATTTAGGTTGCACCTATTTAAAATAGTGTGTGTATTGAAAAAGGGGAGACAACATATTTTTTTTTGTATAGCTTGATTCCTGCTGTTCTTTTTCCTTAAAACATTCCCTTTTTTCTTTATTTGGATTTTTAAAAACCCAGAAACTAGCTTTGTTTGAAGGCTCTAAGAAAATGAATCTCTCTTTTTTTTTTTTTTAACTTAAATTGTGGTTGTGGAATTCTAAATTATGTATGTGGTAGAGTGTATGTAGTGAGAAAAGAGCAAATGCCAAATGAAGCCAATGACAGTTTTAAAATTCATGAAAAATCCAAGCTAAAATGAGAAGCATGAACACTATAAATCATTGCTTCCTTGCCTCACAGTCAGCTAATCCAAGAATCTGCATCAGTTTTATTTTGCCAGTTGTGTAATCTCACACAGCCATTGAGGTTTTGGGAATCCAACTAGCTGCTGAGGATTTCGGTTCTGGTCCACACCGCCTGTACACAGAGCATTCTTCCAAGAGGTAAGGTATAAAAAAGTTGTATTTTTTTTTTTAGACAACTTCTGAGTCACTGTGGAAGAGTGCACTCGCTTGTCAGCACATGCTGAAACAGGTCAACCTTCTCTTGGCTTGCTCAATGAGACGGGGATGTGGTCCCACAGGAACTGGAGATCTGTCTTCCCATTTCCAGATGCATTGTAGGTAGATCAGATGGATTTTCTAGCCTCTTTAGGGGATGAAAATATATGGATATCACATATCACCAGGTTTCTGTTCTCACCGTGACAATGTGACTTTTGCAGATAGCCTGCTGTTCCTAACACGTCTCAAAGAGGAGGTGTTTCAGTCTTCAGAGTGAGAAAGAGTTGCCTTTGACTCATCACTGGCTTTTGACAGTTTTGCTGAACTAGGGCCAATAGTTCCTTATTTTCTACTTGCTTAAAATCACAACATATCAAGTTGCATTTGTGTGAATAACTTGCTTTGGAACGCTTATTAGCAACAACTAAGATTTAATGGTGTACTTAATTCATCTAATGTTTAAAATTCTTTACCAGTCAAAGATTTTGTCTCTTAACCAATAGCAGGCAGTTCTGCTTTGCAAGATAATTTTAGAGGATTTATAGTTATTACTGTTTATGTTATTTTCATGCTAGACATCACACAGATCTAAATAGGCACACAGTGCCTGGATATCATAGCATCTAGGTAATCAGTCTTGCAAATATTTCTTGTTTAGTCAGATCCCTTAGTCCAGGTGTAGATGTTTAGCACATTAAGCAATAGCTTTTCTCAGACCACACATTTGGCTCGATATTTCAAGATACATTTTACACTGAGATTGCAATCTTTATCTTGAGCAAATGGAGATCTAATTAAAACTATATTAACTTGTCTTTCAGCCAGCCTCGTTTTACTGATTTCTGAAAGTCAACAGCTTTTCAGTTTCATACATCTTAATGGTAGCCTATTACCCTTGATTCATGCAGTTTCTACAGAAATTAATAAGAATTTCTTATACTGAAGAATGAATTAGGATCTCTTTTCTTCTGTGCTAGCATGATTTTACTAAAATGGAGCAGCTGAAATTAGTGAAATGCTGTAACTCTTAATTTTTTTTCTAATTTGATTTAGACATTGCATTGAAGATTTTATTTATAATTTCTATAAAATTATTTTATGGCTCAAATTTCTTCCAGGTGACTACAAACAGGAATTAATGTAGATGGTTGCATTTTCTGCAAGTTTTTAAAGGTCGAAGTAGCAGCTCTCTTTTCTCACTTCCCCATAGAAAGAACCCATAGATATAAGTCCTAACTTAAAGTGAACAGAGGGAGAGCGTAACACGAGGTGATATGTAAATCCTTCCTTCAATACAATCTGGTCATGATGTCCAGATTGTAGTCTGGCTTCTCTTACTGAGAGAAGACTTCTCAAATATAAAGTTGATGAAGCTGTCATTTACACCTATCTAGAGCTAATAATGTGGGGAACCATTTGCAGGCAGAAAAAATTAGAGCAGGTAAGGAGGGCCAGTCCTGCTCAGACCCACACCTGACTAAGAATCTCTGTGGCAACTTTAAAGCTACTTTACACACATGATGCTGAACTGAATTAGACATCAAGTTGTTACCTTTCTACACGGGACCTTTTCCAGTATTTATTAATTTCTCACTTTGCTGTTTGTTTTGGTAAAAGGTTATCAGAATAAAAAAAATGCTCCTAGGAAGTTCTATGAAAGATGGAAATCTAATATTTGGTGTGACTAGGTGTGATTCCTAGGTGTAATTCTGGAGGTAGATTCATACTGTGAGAAATCAGTATACTCCTGTAGTTTAACATTTCAGTGGTGTCAGAATGGGTAAGAATTTCCTTTCTTAAATGAAATATTTTTCACCCCAGAATACTAATTGACAGGTAAGTATTTACTTGCAATAGTACCTACAGTTTTCCTCTGTATGAATACTGATATGAAGAGTAAAATAATAGTCATTTACAAATTGAACACTACAGTAAAACTGAATTCTCAATGATTTCTTGATAAAGAATTCTCCGAAAGATTACTGAGTTTCCCAAGCTCAAAATGTGTGCATTTATTAGTTACTTCTGCAAGTAGAATTTTCAGGTTTAATATTTGTTACATGTGGTTTCAGCTTCATATTTTGTCATAATACTACTCATACCTAGTTAAAGACCTCCAGTGAATGCTCATAAAAAAAAGTCAGAAGTCTGCTATGAAAGCAGTACAATTTTAAACAATACAAATAAAGTAAAATGCACATAATGAAAATAGTGTTGGAAAATCCAAAACAATGTCTTGGTAAGCAACAAATTTAGAGGGAACTTATTTACCAGTGATGAACACCTGGAAAATGACTACCTGCAGGTTGGACCCTCAATGTCTCTAAATATACTGTTTAAATTATTTTTTGATATACTTGGAAAGTGTGTGAAACTTCTGGCATATATATTTTAGTTACATAACCCATTACAAGCAAAGACTTTGTAGACAGACATCTTAAATCTAGTTAAAAAAATTTCCAGTAATCTTTTGTCGTGGTTTAACCCCACCCAACAACAAAGACAGTTTAATAGGTAAAGCAAAAGCTGCACACACAAAGCAAAGTAAAACAAGGAATTCATCCACTACTTCCCATCGGCAGTCAGGTGTTCAGCCATCTCCAGTAAAGAAGGGCTCCATCATGAGCAATGGTTACTTGGGAAGAAAAATGCCATAACTCCGAACATCCCTTCCTTCCTTCTCCTTCCCTGTGCTTCATATGCTGAGCATGACGTCATATGGTATGGAATATCCCTTTGGTCAGTTGGGGTCATCTGTCCCAACTGTATTCCCTCCCAGTTTCTTGTGCACCCCCAGCCTATTTGCTGGTGGGGTGAGAAACAGAAAAGGCCCTGACTCTGTGTAAGCACTGCTCAGCAGTAACTAAAACATCCCTGTGTTATCAGTGCTGTTTCCAGCACAAACCCAAAACATAGCCCCATACTAGCTACTATGAAGAAAACTAACTCCATTTCAGTCAAAACCAGCAATTCTCTACCCCTTATTCCATACCATTTACATCATGCTCAGGTCCCACACTATCCTATAAATTCTCATTATCCACCAAGTCTCTTCCCATCCTTTGATATAAAACACAAATATCATTCTCCTAGTCTATGTACCACACCCATAAAATGCCCATAAAATGCTTGTAAAATGCCCATAAAATTCTCATAAAATGACCACAAATGTCCAGAAAATGTCCATTGAGTTCATACAGGCCATGACCTTGCGCTCCACCTGTTATGGTGATCACTCAGGACAGGAGAGGTGGTGTGCTGCGTGGAGTTATTGGGCACCGAAGCCAGCACTGTTCTGGTCACTGCTGCACCTGCACGGCTTCTTCTAAGGCTTGTCCTCTACTGGTTCAGGTGGTTCCTTCTGTAGCAATTCCTATAACATGCAACTCAAATCCCAGGTTACAAAAATTTAAAGGTATTTCCTTTACAACTTCCACGCCTGGTCCCCTTGGACCAGACGATCAGGTTTATCACTGCAACGAGCTCCTCCCTTTGCTCCTGCTCTGGCTGGGTCTTATCCACAGACTTCAGCCCTTAGGGGTATACCTGCTCCAAGTGGAACCTTACCTTTTAGCCAGTCTCTGCAGGGGTATACCTGCTGTGGCATAGACTTATCCACAGCCACAGTCACTTTGAGGTACACCTGTTCCAGCAAAGCCTTCTCCGTGGGCTACACCACCTTCAGACATATACCTGCTCTAGTGTAGCCTTACCCACAGCCACAGTCCCTTCAGAAATAAACCTGCTCCATCATCGCCTTATCCATGGCTGCAGTCCTTCCAGGGGTGTAGCTGCTCTTTTATGGACTTGTCCATGGCCACAGGCTTTGAGGTGCTCCAGCATAACTTCACGCACAGTCACAGATGCTTCAAGGTATACCTTCTCCAGTGTGGACTTATCCGTGGGCTGCAATCCCTTCAGAGGTATACGTGCTCTGCCACAGACATAACCCGGCCACAGACGCCTTGAGATGTACCTGCACTGGTGTGTACTTATGCATGGCCACAGATGCTTTGGGGTGTCCTTTTCCTGCATGGACACTTCCACAGGTCACAGTTCCTTTGACTCGAGTTCACACTGGAGTTCCAGCCTGTCCAGTAGAGCAGCATAGAAACAGCAGTGATGCCTTGGCTGTCTGCCAGCCTAGGCACATGGCCATTGCTGTTATCAAAATGTTCCCAGGCACAGCAGAGTCAGATGATAAGCAGTACAGCAGTACAGCAAGCAGCAAAAGCAAAAAGCAGCCACTAACGAGCACTAGACTGTAACATACAGTAAGGGAAGCAAGCCCCATGACAAGCAGAGGAGCCTGCCAATTAATAGCTAAACAGCAGTAACATCTATAAATTCAACTTACCACATTGCAATCAAACCTGTTATTATCTCAAAACCTTCAGGCTCCACTTTGAGCACCAAAAAGGACTGTTGTGGTTTAACCCTAGCTGCCACCAAGCACCACACAGCCACTCACTCATTTTCCCTCCAGTGGGATGGAGGAGAGAATCAGAAGGGCAAAAGTGAGAAAACTCATGGATTGAGGTAAAGACAGTTCAATAGGTAAAGAAAAACACACACACACAAGCAAAGGAAAACAAGGAATTCATTCACTGCTTCCCATCAACAGGCAGGTGTCCAGCCACCTCCAGGAAAGCAGGACTCCATCATGCCTAGCGATTACTTGGGAAGACAAACACTGTAACTTCAAACGTCCCNAAGCAAAAGCTGCACACACAAAGCAAAGTAAAACAAGGAATTCATCCACTACTTCCCATCGGCAGTCAGGTGTTCAGCCATCTCCAGTAAAGAAGGGCTCCATCATGAGCAATGGTTACTTGGGAAGAAAAATGCCATAACTCCGAACATCCCTTCCTTCCTTCTCCTTCCCTGTGCTTCATATGCTGAGCATGACGTCATATGGTATGGAATATCCCTTTGGTCAGTTGGGGTCATCTGTCCCAACTGTATTCCCTCCCAGTTTCTTGTGCACCCCCAGCCTATTTGCTGGTGGGGTGAGAAACAGAAAAGGCCCTGACTCTGTGTAAGCACTGCTCAGCAGTAACTAAAACATCCCTGTGTTATCAGTGCTGTTTCCAGCACAAACCCAAAACATAGCCCCATACTAGCTACTATGAAGAAAACTAACTCCATTTCAGTCAAAACCAGCAATTCTCTACCCCTTATTCCATACCATTTACATCATGCTCAGGTCCCACACTATCCTATAAATTCTCATTATCCACCAAGTCTCTTCCCATCCTTTGATATAAAACACAAATATCATTCTCCTAGTCTATGTACCACACCCATAAAATGCCCATAAAATGCTTGTAAAATGCCCATAAAATTCTCATAAAATGACCACAAATGTCCAGAAAATGTCCATTAAGTTCATACAGGTCATGACCTTGCCCTCCACCTGTTATGGTGGTCACTCAGGACAGGAGAGGTGGTGTGCTGCGTGGAGTTATTGGGCACCGAAGCCAGCACTGTTCTGGTCACTGCTGCACCTGCACGGCTTCTTCTAAGGCTTGTCCTCTACTGGTTCAGGTGGTTCCTTCTGTAGCAATTCCTATAACATGCAACTCAAATCCCAGGTTACAAAAATTTAAAGGTATTTCCTTTACAACTTCCACGCCTGGTCCCCTTGGACCAGACGATCAGGTTTATCACTGCAACGAGCTCCTCCCTTTGCTCCTGCTCTGGCTGGGTCTTATCCACAGACTTCAGCCCTTAGGGGTATACCTGCTCCAAGTGGAACCTTACCTTTTAGCCAGTCTCTGCAGGGGTATACCTGCTGTGGCATAGACTTATCCACAGCCACAGTCACTTTGAGGTACACCTGTTCCAGCAAAGCCTTCTCTGTGGGCTACACCACCTTCAGACATATACCTGCTCTAGTGTAGCCTTACCCACAGCCACAGTCCCTTCAGAAATAAACCTGCTCCATCATCGCCTTATCCATGGCTGCAGTCCTTCCAGGGGTGTAGCTGCTCTTTTATGGACTTGTCCATGGCCACAGGCTTTGAGGTGCTCCAGCATAACTTCACGCACAGTCACAGATGCTTCAAGGTATACCTTCTCCAGTGTGGACTTATCCGTGGGCTGCAATCCCTTCAGAGGTATACGTGCTCTGCCACAGACATAACCCGGCCACAGACGCCTTGAGATGTACCTGCACTGGTGTGTACTTATGCATGGCCACAGATGCTTTGGGGTGTCCTTTTCCTGCATGGACACTTCCACAGGTCACAGTTCCTTTGACTCGAGTTCACACTGGAGTTCCAGCCTGTCCAGTAGAGCAGCATAGAAACAGCAGTGATGCCTTGGCTGTCTGCCAGCCTAGGCACATGGCCATTGCTGTTATCAAAATGTTCCCAGGCACAGCAGAGTCAGATGATAAGCAGTACAGCAGTACAGCAAGCAGCAAAAGCAAAAAGCAGCCACTAACGAGCACTAGACTGTAACATACAGTAAGGGAAGCAAGCCCCATGACAAGCAGAGGAGCCTGCCAATTAATAGCTAAATAGCAATAACATCTATAAATTCAACTTACCACATTGCAATCAAACCTGTTATTATCTCAAAACCTTCAGGCTCCACTTTGAGCACCAAAAAGGACTGTTGTGGTTTAACCCTAGCTGCCACCAAGCACCACACAGCCACTCACTCATTTTCCCTCCAGTGGGATGGAGGAGAGAATCAGAAGGGCAAAAGTGAGAAAACTCATGGATTGAGGTAAAGACAGTTCAATAGGTAAAGAAAAACACACACACACAAGCAAAGGAAAACAAGGAATTCATTCACTGCTTCCCATCAACAGGCAGGTGTCCAGCCACCTCCAGGAAAGCAGGACTCCATCATGCCTAGCGATTACTTGGGAAGACAAACACTGTAACTTCAAACGTCCCCTCCTTCCTTCTCCTTCCCGCAGCTTTATGTGCTAAGCATGAAGTCTTGTGGTATGGAATAACTAAAACATCCCTGTATCATCAATATTGTTTCTAGCACAAAACCAAAATGTAGCCCCATGCTAGCTGCTATGCAGAAAATTAACTCTGTCCCAGCCAGAACCGGTACATCATTATTCAGAGGTACTAATGCCTTGAGGAATTTAATGAGACATAAATAATGTAAACGATTTAATGAAAAGGCTATGGTGAGAACAAACTTTGTAGCCTTTATAATAAGCAGATATATTGTCATTTTAAAAAAAAGAAAAAGTTAATTGTTTAGGGACGGGTAATCCATTCTGACTAACAGCTGTACCTGTTGTAGCATAAATGGTGTGGTCACAGAGGTAAAATTTAAGCAATTAACAACTACATTTTTTAATAATTTTTTTTTCACCGTAGGTTCTTGACAGAACTTGAAAATCAAACAAAACACTTTCCCTCTTCCTTTTTCCAGCTTCCAGAACTGTTACTAGCTATGAACTCTGAAATCCAGGTTGTATACTCCTACCTTCACACATTGTTGTTTTAACAATAACAACACTGGCATCAGACCTTAGCTGGCAAATGTGTTAAAGGTACAGAAAATAGGATGGGAAACCAGCCAGTTCTTAAACAGATATACATAAAGACTCTTTAAAGGCTTTGAAAATATTTTACTCAAATTTCTCAGGCACTGTTGGGATTGCTTTTAAGGCCACCTCTCTTTTTTTCCCCCCTACAATTACTGTCATAATTGTGCTTAAGTGGATTAAATGGTTCTTTGGTTTACAGAGTAGAAGGGGTCAACAGCTGATCTTTCCTATAACGTACATTGTTCATTTTAAAAACTCCTTAAAAATACATTTGTTTGTCTACTCACAAATGACTTGTTTTAAAAACCTACCATTTGTTTCTTCAGAAAGATGTACTTCTAAAATTTAATATAAATGCTCACTAGCATTTGCTATATTTTCTTTTCCTCTTATAAAAATAATTTTCACAGTAGTTGCACGACTTCTCATTTGTTCTAAATAGATCATGTATTTCATTCTTTTTGCCCATAGGTAAGGGCACACTTTCAGTTTATTTAATAAATATAGTCTGTATCTGGCATTTAAAAAATGGTAGTATTTAAATCCCATATTACAGTAAAGTGTTAAACAGGAGGAAGTTAAAACCATGTATTCAATAGACTCCAGCACCTACTTTATGCAGAATCCAAACAGAAATTTCTCTGAGAGTGTGGAATAAACATGGGTAGTACCCTGAGCCATCTTGATGTGGAAAAGCCATCTGGTGTGGAAAAGCAAAGTTTATTTTAGGAATAAACTAGTAAATAGGAAAAGTCCTGAAGACTGATATTCTGAAGATGCTATAAGCAATCATAGTTCATTCAGAAGCTGCAAATCCACCATCCTGGCTGTGTGAATGTTGTAGAGAGCTACCAGAGCCATTAAATGGAAAAGTGAAGCTTGAAAGATTCATGTCCCAAAGGAGAAGAGAGAACTCAGGCCAAGTACAGAAAATAGGAGGAACCAATATATTTTGAATTATTCCTAATGGCAGTAGATCTTAAAAAAAAAAAAGTTAACTCAGCACTTATGAATATGGACAAGCTGGAATCTCAGTCGCACATTCAAACCTGGTTGATACTTTTCTTAGAAACCACTGCATAGGAAATAAAATTCACAGAATAATGTGCTGAGGTCCTAGAGGATAGATTTCTGAAATAAGTCGTATAGATCGTCTTCAGTGCAATATGAATAAGATGGGTCTTTCTGGTAATTTCCTGCCCTTTTACTGTATTTTCTGTTTCCTCTAAACATTATACAGTAGATATAATCTGTACTCACTTATAACGGAACAGTAAAAGCAGGAGAATGAGGCTATCGTATACCCATTCCTGCATTGCTACAACTTGACTTGGCCATCAAATACAGTCTGTTCTCTCATCGTTCCCTGAGGGAACATGAATGTGCATTTTGTTTTGGAAGGTTGCATTTGTGTTTATTTTCAATTTGCATATTCCTATAAGTGTTGAGAAAGCAAGGTCACAGGAATTAACCCTGCATTGAGTATGGAAAGAGGCAGGCAGAGTGAGAAACGAGGCAAATCTTGCCCCTACATCCAGAGGTAGATTTGGGAATGTCATTTTTGGAAATCTCTGAAACTCCTACACTTACTTATGCCCTTCACTGCCCGTTTCAAGTAGGGGTGGGTGATACCAGTAACTTGGCTAGTATAGACAGAGTTCCAGCAATGTTTCTGTGCAGTGTGTCAATGGGTAACAAAAAGCGTGGTAGACTTGGACTCATTCTGTCTTCTCTCTTTGCTGACAATTGGAAATGTAAGTGATGAAGTCTGAGATTCGTATGGGATTGAAAGAGAGGAAAGGACAAGAAGGAAGAGAATAACAAGTCATATCTGGAAAAGGCTAGAGACAAAGCAGGAGGGTTGGAATAATAATAGAGACGGAAGAATGCACACAGATTAAAATGGAAGGGAAAAAGAGGGACACAAATAATTTAAAACAGTACATTAATCCTTCTGGCTTCCCCTTAGTGGCACCTTTTCTCCTGTATAAACAACATTTAACAAGAATTAATACTGAAATCAATAGAGATTACTTGCAGAGTCAGGCACTACTCAGTGTGACTAACGATGGCAGAATCAGACCTTGCTTTCCAAAACAGAAAGGAAGATGAATGTGAAAGATGAAAATATATCAGTTGGGCTGTGCAGCAACGGGACCTCAGAAGTCTGTGTAGTCTGCAAAACTCAATTGATCAGCATAGTCCATATTAACTGCCAGTCTGTGGTATATTCTGCTTCCAGTTACTACTGTTTTTGATGGTTGACTGTGTGCTTAGCTTTTCTAATAACACAGGGAAAGCTGGGGTGTTCCAAAATCTCTAGAAAAGTTAGTAAAAGTTAGATTATTGAAACATAAAACTTTAACTTTAATTTTTGGGGTTTTTAAAAATCTTTAAAAACTGTTAGACAGTCACACATTTGCTAGCTGTATTGTCTTTGTCAGAATAGTCTTGGAAGAGCCAAGAAATCCAAGTGAATGGTCAGTTCACTTTGTTCACTACTTAGGATTTACTGGTTTTATGGATGAGGATTGCCATTTTTAACCACATTTCACTGAACTTTATTGCTTTATTTCTTTGTTATGTATTCTGTTATTGTGGTAGATGGTAGTTGCATTTGAAGACTTATCTCTTACTTTATCTTTGAAATATTCTTAGTGTGTCATATTCCAGCTTGAGCTTCACCAGTTTCTCACAGAAACAATTCCTTCAAATGAAGTAATAATGTTGTATAGTTTATATGGTACACAGAAGGCACTGGTGTGTTTGCATTCATCTATTAGTTTGTGTAACAGGTGAAATGAAATATACTCACATACTGTAATTTTATGTAAACCTAAAGCAGAAGGTATTCTCTAGGAGCACACCTAGTCCACTGCAGCTGTTCCGCGGGATCAGGTTTAAACCAGTCCATTTTAACCACCACCCAAAACCGTACACAATGTGAATCCTGGATCCTCAGCCCCAGTTGTGTGGCTCTACAGATCCACTCCCCTTCTGTAGCTCTACTTGCTAATGCAGATATAGTCACTGCTCATGAGGAAAAAAAAAAAAAAAAAAAGAGAAAATACTCAAAAACCTTCTGTTTCCGGGAACTTTAATTTCAGAGAAGGATTCCAACAGCTTTTTATGGAAGATTTCTTTAGAATACAGTAATAGATTATAACCAATAGAATTTCAGAAAGCGTGCTGTCTTTGCTATAGAATCCCTTAGGATGGTTCAAAAGCCTGTAGGAAGTGTATAATTTTCTCAAATTATGGAAATTATTTCAGAGTAATTTCTATAGGAAATAACTGGTGGTATCCTCATTAAATCCTTCAGGACTTTTCCATAAGGGAAGGATTTCTGTACTTTGGAGATGAAGCTATAGCATTTTATTAACTCTGCTGAGTTTATGCACCTAATACTTAAGCAGATTAATAATGTGTGTGGCAGAGATCTTGGGGCAACTTCACAGGGCCAGTAAGAATAATAGTTAGCTGATAACACAGCCACAGCATTGAGCCTTTAATTATAAATCATTTATTACCCTAAAAGGTACAAAGAGTACTTGTAATGATAGTGGTTCTTACCCACAATGACAATTTCATTTTATTGCTTTTCTCCCATATTTGAGTTTCAGAACAAAAAGCAGTAGGAAAACATCATAAATGTCCAGTTCAGAAGTCAAATCTTCAGCTATTTATTTTGCAGCCCTTGAAATAATGTGAAGAACTTGTAAGAGAAATAAGAACACAAATTGCCTACCAATATCTACACAAAAAAAGGTGTCGTTGTGCACTTAGACATTTGCTTTTGCATTATTCTTAGGGGTCAAAACCAAACCTTATAAACCACTCACTTTCCTACAACCTGTTACATTGACTCCCTACTGTCTAGCTATTTGGGGGCATCTGCCTGACAAACTCCTTTTGTCTATTTCCACATGCAAACTGAAGTGTTTAGACATTAGAATGGCTTTGCCACTTGGATGTGGCACCCCATAGCAGCATGATATGTTGAGCAAGCACTGGATACTTAATGCTTTTCATTTAATGAACTGTTTCTTTATTATTTTGCAGAGCCTGCATAAGACGTTTTTATGGTTTAAAAAGTGCCCTGCATCCTACTTCATAGGAAGGGGACCTCATTTAGATTAACCTGTGACTTCAACAGCAGGTGGTAGAAAGAACCAACTGCTTCAATTACTGCTTTTGCGCATGACTTTCATGTGTTGCTAAGATTATCAGAGGAACCTGATTACATCCCCTTAGACACTATTGTTGGCACAATGATTAAGCTGTTATATTTTTTTTTCTTTCTTTTTTAGACTGGAAACCTAAAGAGCTTTTTGGCATGAAGCAAAGGCACTGTGTATAGAGATCAGTAAGATAGCGAGTATCATTGCCCTGTAGCTTATCTCAACATATACAGCTCCCTGGTGGATCCCTATGATAAACACTATTGGAACAATTAGCTGCTGCTGACATAGAATCCAGACACAATGGCAATGGCCAGCAGCACCAAGCCAAATATCATGGAGCCAAAACCCATAAAAAAGCAACACCAAGCTACTCTCCCCATTCAACTGCTGTCATAAAACCCTCCCAGTGCTATGTTTGCATAGCTGGCTTCACCGATATGGCACAGAAACACAAAGGGGGAAGCTGCGGCACTTGTCTTTGTTTAGCTGAAATTACAAGTCATTGAATTAGTATGTCATCTTTATTGCGCTGTCATGCAGCGGAGGTGAGGAAGGCTCTCTGTAATGGATGGAAGAGTTTGATGGCCTAAAAGACAGGCTCACAGATGGTTGTCAATATAAAGCTGTTTGCCCTTTTTTAAAAAAGGAAGGGGGAAAAAAGGCTGAATGGAATAGGTCTCTGCTGATCTGAGTAGCTGTAACTAACAATATTTATGTAAGGCTGATCTTGGAGGAGTTTAGGGCTAGAAGGTGAACCAAGAGTTTTTCTAAAGATTAGGACTCAGAAGTGCATGCTAAGCCATTTAAAAAAATTTAAATATCAGTGAGGCAGCATGACCCGAAAGGTGAAGCGGGAAAGGTCTTGCTTGGAAGAAGCTGTTGCCACTACCCTTGGGTGGGGGAAGGTACCCTTGTGTGATTCTGCAGCAGCAGCAGAATCCTCATCAGCAGAATCAATGGAGATGCAAAGCAAATTCAGGAGAAGAAGAAATTATTTGTACGTTTTAAGGAGCACTCTGATATTCTCTTCTTTGTTTAAACAGAAAGGAGGAAAAAGGTATTGCAAATCAAAGTTTGATGTTCGGGTCTAAGGTGAATGCTAGACATGCATAAACACTTTTTTATTTTAAACAAGACCACCACTTACCCAGTGCATTTTTCCATGCAGTTTTCTAAGACTGATGCTACAGTTGTATCTAAAAAAGTGTTTTAGGATTAAACATGACCCGAATTACTGGAGGCCTTTTTCTTTTTTTAAGTTATCCTTCGTAGTCTGGTTTTGTACAAACACACCCTACATTTCAGCCAGGTCAGTCTTTTCACGAAGCATGAAGGAGAGGCTATATCTGAAGTTATCCAGCCTCTCCGTTACAAGGTTGCCAGTCCTCCCCTTCCCCCTCACCAGTTTCTTTTCCACTTCTTAGCACTAGGACTAGTCTGAGAGCCGTGAAACAATCCCTCCCTATTCAGGGTTGTTTGACTAGATTGGTTAAGGCTTGTTCACAGGGAAGATACCACAGGAAGGAGCCACCCAAGGCAAGGGATGCCACCCCACATGAGTTCAGGCTTGTATGTAAGAGAAAGGGCCACAAAGCATTCCTCCAGCTTTCCCCTACATCACATTGTCTATATCCTTTTTACACAATTTCTCCTTTATTCCTGAGAAACAAGGAGAAAAACAATTGCATGTTATTTTCAAACTCCCGAAAGTATCAACAAGGTGGTTAATCACCATCTCGTGGTGGTGGTGTATCTCTAGTGGTGGTGGTAACATCTCTAGAGATTTCTGAAAATCAGTCTTCATTTCAAAGTGCTGCATTTCCATAGTCTTTTCCTCACCCTGCTGCATACAGAGCTTTGTTTCCAGGAGCGATCTGGAATGCTTTTAAAACAAGCACTCCTCTATGCTGTTGTTTCCTCCCCCTTCCTTAGGACAACTAAAGGCCACCAAGGCCTGTCCTCAGGGGTCTCCCTTTAAAGGTAAGCTGATATAAGAGCTATGCAGGATGAGCACATGAGGCAGGACTAGCACTTTGGAGGCATTTGAGGAATGGAATCATGACATGACAGGAAAACGTATTTTGAAAATAGCTGCCTTAAGCGGGATCTGACACTTCTCAGGAGAAAATGTTTTTAGCTCCATGTTCCCTGAAATAAATATCTCTGGGAAGGAAAAATGAGTAATTTGGAAGCCATCTTCATACTTCATGAAGTCTGCAAAATATTGTGTTGTATACAATAGTGCAACAAGTCCAAAATTAGTGCCTGCATAAAGTCTCATAAATGTCTTTTTCATTTCAGGGAAAGACCAGGAGTTTCAACTATTTGGTCTGACATATTTTATTTAAAGGTCTTTTTTTTTTTTTTTTCTGTAGGTAGTGTGCAGCACATTCAGATTTCAAGACATCTGCATGTACATTCTTGAATGATATCACAGATCACCTAATACATAAATATATATTTATTTTATTTTGGACTGTCTGACTGAGCAAAATCTAAAAGAGATGAAACAAATGAAAAGGGAGACTCATTTTTAATTCTCTGTTTTTTTTCCCTTATTATGCTGTTTAATGTATCTAACAAAAATTGCTCTGTATTATACAATCCAGAATTAAGATGTATGAATGTCATCTATAAAAATTCCTCTGAGATATAGTCTTCCATTTCAGTTGATGAAACCATCCAATATCAATGACCTTTCCATTTAAGGAATACTTAATGTGGTTAACTAGATATTATATACTTTGGGAATGCTTTCTATTGCATACATTTGAATTAAGGGATACACCTTGTAGAGAGAAAATGATGAAACAGCACTCTATTGAGGGTTAAAGATGAATGATGGCCTTTAAGACATTTGTTTTGGTTAAACACAAAGTAAGGGGTACTGTCATAGTCAGGCCCACAGTGTTATTAAGGCATAAGGGATGGGGACTGAATTCAGCCTCACTTAAATCACTGGGAATTGCACTTGCTACTGTTGCAGCTGAATTTGAATCATTATGGTTAAATGGGTTCTTTTTTAATCATAAAATACTTTGAGTCATAACAGGATGTATTAATCCTTCCCATTAATTCTTAGAGGCTTGTGTACCAGGCCACTTCAGATAGTGTAGCTCTTCTGGAAAACAAAGAAAAGCTCGGTGTATTTTGAAATAGATTTAAAAATACTTGGGTCTTGTATTTGTTTTATTTGTTATTACAAACAGTGAACAGGTATATTATAGCTGTATCACAGAAGGTTTGGAGTCTTCTTATAGGTTCTTTTTGCTGATGTTTTCAATTTGTTTATAGCTTTGTGGGAATATTTGGAATATCACCTATGGGAAAGCTGAAGCAAACAAATAGTTTCTCTAAGTGTCTGCCTTCTCATCAGTCAAACTTTAGTGTAATTTGATCCCTTTTGGTAACTAGTCATATCAATAAACAGAGATGCCGGGATTTGGGAATGGGTGAAAGCTTTGTGCATATCACCGACTGACTTATTGCGTTAGATTTTTTGCATTATTTCTTGCCTCTACTCCAATTCTGACATATTTTTCCTACAGTATTAATGATACATTTCCTTTGTAGCTCTGCCTCTTCCCTTGGCTGTGCTTTACTTCTCTTACAACCTTTACCCTTGACTTTGCTACCTGTCTTGCAACAGTCTGCTGGGACAGGCTGGCAGTGATGCCCTAATTTATGCCTCCTTTTAAGATAAACCCCAAATACATGGATTAGCACTAGATGCAAATTAAAAAAACTAAAAAATACTGAATCCAAAAGTGACTTACTATTGGTGACTCAGTTTGTTACTAAGGAATGCCTCCTTCTGAGCAATATCTTTGCTACCAAAATTGTACAGGCATCATACTGCTGTCAGACAGACTCCTCTTTGAGCACACTTTACCTCAATAAAAACTGTTACATTCTGAACATTACTGTTTAAGTTTGCTGTGTGGCCCTAGGAAGCAATGGGATAGACTGAGCAAACACTTTTCCCTTTGTTTTGGTAGTGATGTTTGGTGATTTTCCCAAGCAAGTATCTAAAATATTGAAAAAAAAAAAGTTAGTTACCTAAATATATCTCTATCATTCAACCAGATAACACAGAACCTGTTGTTTTCTGATCTTTGTTCATCTAACACAGTTAAGATTCAGCTACTAGATCTTCTGTTGTTTAGATCAGCCACAGTATGATTAGCCATCTGTTTTCAGTATCTCATGCTTTATTACAGATTTTGCTGGATTTTAGTCTTAGTGCTGGAACTAGTCCTAAGCAAACTTCAAAAATTATTTGTCTGCTGGAATGCACTGTGAAATTCACTGTTTTTTCCCTTTGAGATCACCTAAACTCTAATTTTTATATGTTAGCAGATTTTGCTGACCTTGAATTTTATGTAAGGATGTAGTTTTGATTCAATAATTTCTTACATTTTATATGTTTTAGTGGAATTTAGTGCTTAAATTTTACTGTTATTTCCTACCCGTCACTCATCTGGAATATTTCCAGGACTTGCAATGCAGAAGACTGTTCATTTCTGTCTGGCTGCTCCCACCTGAAGGTGACCATGCAAAAGGGACTGATTCTGGGAGCACAGACACTTCTGAATTGCATTTTTGAGCAGGGGCCAGATAGTTTCTTGCTAAATTCTGAACTTGAAGTTCTGAACAGTTTCAGGGGTTTTTACAGCAATGATGGCTTGATCCAACAGATTAGCTGTCTGATATATACCAGACTTTAAATATTTAGGTCTAATGCAGTATGGTTGGATTTCAGCCTAAACTTTGTGCCCACTTCCAGAATTGGGATCTGCCCTCAAGATTTATCACCCACTACAGTTATGTTAAGCTTCCATCACTAAGTTCATTTGAAAAAGCATCCAATTTTTTGATCAATACAACATAGTTACTGCCTAGATAATAATGCTCACACTATGTATGGATGTTTTTCCTGCTTTATTTACCTTTTCTTGTGTCTTTAAGAAAATGCCAGCAGAGCAAAACTTACACTAAATCAGTCTATATCTTGCAGTATGTGAGCAGATGACATAGATGTCCAAGGATGTGATAGGGATCAGCTCACACACTTTTCAGCTGAGCATATGTGTAAAAACAAAAACAAACCTTACTTTTTTTCTTAGAAAGCACTACGTATTTCAGGCAGTTAGGCAGTAACAGATGTTGGAGACTCAGTAGGAAGCTAGATGTATGCTGGGATGTCACTCAACTCCCCTTAACAAGCTGCTGTGTTGGAGAACCGGTCTCCATATAGGCTCTGCTTAGTGTCTCAGAAATAAGATGACACTAAAATAACCAGCTTCGCATGAATACCAAGTCTCTCTTTTAAAGAATATACTACTCAGGGGCTGTGAGGGTAGGAGGGGAGTGTGTGTGGAGAGGCTGTATATATAACTTTGCCTACAAAAGTATTGCGTGAGGGAAAGATTGTCTTTTTTGTAATTTAAGTAATTTTAATATTGGATAGTGGCAGTATTATGTTTGTTATAGAAGTATTTCATTGAGAATTGTTATGAAATATGATCCCTCCACATTTCTGACTGACATAGCTTCAGGTAACATGCTGTGCCATGTCAATAAAAATCTCCCTAGCATTAAATATCTGCGTTTGAAGATGGATATTCTCCATACTTGAGAAGCCAGTACAAGCATATTAATTAGCTCTAAGACCAGAGAAAGATATGCCACTCAGTTCTGAAGCAGGAGTAAAGCAGCAATTGCAACAAAGTACCATACCAGTTACAGAAACTGCAAATATAACATTAAACTGAGCCAAATTACATTATATAAGCCAGGCCGAAGTAAGAAAGCTGCATATGGCATGAGCAAATCTTATTGTCAATACAAAAGATGCTTTCATGCCTGATATGGTAATGAGCAAGGTCATACCTGGCCACATCAAAGCATCCTGAAGAGTATAATTGACAGATATCTATCCAGCTTCAAGAGAGCGAGCGCGGTGACACCGAGGGACTCAGAGGCATCCGACTGCTGAGGGTCGTACAAGGACTTTGACAGTCTGAGAAAGATGCAGGACTCTGGAAATACAAGCATCACATTTTCCAATTTTATTTCAGTGACTTCAATTGTTTGGGCCTATCTCTGCCACTGGGGAGTCTGGGACAGGTGTTTTTGAACAGCTGAGCTTTGATTTTGCTGTGCTATTTTCTTGTTTTTCAAATAACATTGATTTATTGAAGGCCCTTTTAGATCTGTTTGGGGGAATATTTACTACAGTCTGGTCCTCAAGACAAGGCAAACATCTTACCTTAGGCAAAAGGCAGAAGAGAGGGCTGGTGGAACCTGACCTGGGGCACTTTTTCTCAGGTGCTGAAGGTGTCACCAAAAGGCTGACTGAAGTCACTGACATGCAAGAGGATGGCCAGAGGACCACAAGGGATGACAAGATTAGGGATTTTGTGGTTATCAGTCACAGACGTCTTCCCTCAGTAATCACAAAGATATCAGCAGACTTGGAGTGACATGATGAGGAAAGTCCCCAAGAGTTCATTGGGATGAGAGATGTGGCTTTTTTCTGCAAACCTCTATAATGAGGTATAAAGAGGCTCGATGCAGCAGGATAACTTGCAGAGCCCAAATGTTTTCGTGCTTTTTTTTTTTTTTTTAACCATTACCAATGTTTTAAAAGACATTTCCAAAAGTAATGGGGAGTGGGTGTTGGAGAGTTGTATTTGCTTTATAGTCAGCTTTACATATAACAAATGAGCATTCCATTTCTCCTGGGAAATAAGTAAATTGTATTGAAATTGAAACAGTGGCAGAAAAGGAGTAAGTGGTTTGACTTGAACCACAGAGGGAGATTACAAGAGAACAGAGATTAAAATGCAGAACCCTTATATCATGCCAGAGCTTTGTGCACTGTACTTCCCTCTCTCGCTGCATGGAATTGCTGCTTCTTTCTTCTGGGGCAAATGAAGCTGCTGCTGGAAAAATGGAGACCGTGAGAAAATCACAAAACATCACAGTACCATATTTTTGGACCCAGGAGACAGGGGGATTTTTTGCCTGTTTTGGTCTGGATTTTTTAAAATATATTTTTATTATTTATTTTTACTGTCAAGCAGATTGTCACTCAGATAAAGTATTTTCACAGAACTATATCTGAGACTTTAAATTCCTATACCCAGTTAGTATTTTTCCACTCATCATATACAAAAATATCCTCACAGAGTGTCCCTTTACCCACTACTATCTCCAGATTAATTGTAGTGATGCACTGGCTGAGTAATAAATGATATGGAATGAATTGGTCACACGATTATTGTGCATTTGTTCAGAAAATGTTTGTTCTAATTTACTATTGATTGATATCCGGTGACTTATTTTTCACTAGCTAAAACTTTATTGTGCTTTATCAAGCTGTAGCATGTTCCATACAACCACATAAAAAAAATTAGACGGATGTCAAAAGATTCCTGAACAAAGTATTCCCATTATATCTGTCTAAGTGATCTAGCTAAATTCTAGACAGCATGTTTCATGGCTTTCAGAAGATAACTACGTATTTATTAAATGCTGATACCATGCAAAGTGCTAACTGAAATATTTAATGTGTTTATGGAGTGTTTTGTTTATGCAAACAAAAGCCACAAGAAAATTAAGGTTAAATGTAAGGATTTTTGTATTTGGGGATAATAATGTGTATTTAGTGTTATAAAACAAAAGTTTGAACCAAAGCTTTTTAAAATGAAATTAATGCCATTAAGTTTAAACTTTTTTTTTAAACTGCCCCATTTTTTAAATACTTGACCAACTTGCTGAATAGTTTAGAAACTAAGCAAATGAGATGGACTGGTTTAATCTATAATTTTAAAATAGAATTCTAGGATTTTCATTACAGATGTAAGCGCTCAATGTTATTCTCAAAATGACATTACTTTAAAATATGATATTATGCGATAATGAGTTCTACAGGTGCAAATTACAGCACTCCAAAAAGGTAGATGTATTTGAAAAATCATCATGTTAATTTTTGCTTTTCAGAGCCATTGAACATCTCATTCATTGTTTTATTCTGAACAAGTGTAAATAAAGTTCCTTATTTGCTTTCTCTGCAGCATTCAGGATTTTCAGTGAGTTTAATCTGTTCCTATCCGCTAAGAGTCTGTTTCTTGCATGTCTCTTCCCACAGTCTTTGCATCCCTTTCCATTGTAAAGTACTGAATGTCTCCCTCTCTGTCCCTGGTTCCTTCACTGCAGTGTTGTCTGCCCAGGAATGGTTGGGACTAAAAACAATACTCCCTCTGAGGTTGTAAACTGACTTATGAAATGGGATAGGAATGATAACTAGCAGTGAACTGATATGAAACACCCACATTACTATTACTATTACTATTACTATTACTATTACTATTACTATTACTATTACTATTACTATTACTATTACTATTATTTTACCATTTTCGCTGTTATTTCCTATCTTTGCACTTAAGCACACATTTTCTTTGCTCTTTTTTAGATGATACCTCAGGCTTTATCTTAAATGCTTAGATCTAATTTGGAATGTAGGAAAGGACACATTTTCATCCATGATCTTTGAGATCTTCAGAAAAATATCCCAGTCATTGCAGTGATAGCTCATAAGCCATCAACCTCTGGCAAACAAATAAGCCAAACTCTTAAATGCCATGAAAAATGGAAAACCTGTGTCATCTGAGTGACTTATTAATCAGCCTCTGAGACAGGGAGAGGCTCTGACTCACAGCTGTGTCACACGTTGGATTGGAAGGCCATACACTTGCTGCTGCTGCTGGCTGGGTGGAAATACACCTTGAGGACCAGCCCAGGGTGGCTCCCATGCTCCTTCCCAGCACTTCCTTCAGTTGAAGGGCATCGTTCACCTTCCAGCACTTCCTTGCACCCTTGGTGCACAAAAACCCTGTTGGTCAGCATGGTACTTGAATTTGTCAGTCTTGTTGCCAAAGAAACACCCACATTTTTAATATACTCTTTGTCCACAGATATTCTTAGAAAGCTGAGTGAAAATTCCTCTCACCACCACAGAAGTGCTTCATTTCTTATTAAGAAATGGAAATGGAGTTAAATCCAGCTGGCGACCGGTCATGAGTAGTGTTCCCCCGGGGTCGGTGCTGGGGCCTGTCCTCTTCAATATCTTTATTGATGACCTGGATGAGGGCATTGAGTGCACCCTCAGTAAGTTCGCAGATGACACCAAATTGGCTGGGAGTGTGGATTTGCCTGAGGGCAGCGAGGGATCTGGACAGGCTGGAGAGCTGGGCTGAAGCCAATGGAATGAGGTTCAACAAGACCAAATGCCCGGTCCTGCACTTCGGCTACAACAACCCCGGTCGACACTACAGGCTTGGGGCGGAGTGTCTGGAAGACTGCGTAGAGGAAATGAACCTGGGAGTATTGATGGATGCTCGGCTGAACATGAGACAACAGTGTGCCCGGGTGGCCAAGAAGGCCAAGGACATTCTGGCTTGCATCCAAAACAGTGTTACTAGAAGGAATAGGGAGGTAATTGTCCCCCTGTACTCGGCACTGGTGAGGCCGCACCTCGAGTACTGTGTTCAGTTTTGGGCCCCTCACTGCAAGAAAGACATTGAGGCCCTGGAATGTGTTCAGAGGAGGGCTACGAAGCTGGTGAGGGGTCTGGAGCACAGGCCTTATGAGGAGCGGCTGAGGGAGCTGGGATTGTTCAGCCTGGAGAAGAGGAGGCTCAGGGGAGACCTTATTGCTCTCTATAACTTCCTGAAGGGAGGTTGTAGTGAGCTAGGGGTCGGCCTTTTCTCTCGTGTAGACAGTGATAGAACTAGAGGCAATGGTTTCAAATTGCGCCAGGGGAGATTCAGGCTGGACATTAGGAAATATTACTTCTCGGGAAGGGTAGTCAGGCACTGGAATGCACTGCCCAGGGAGGTGGTGGAGTCACCGACCATGGGGGTGTTCAAGAAACATCTGGATGTCGTGTTGAGGGATATGATTTAGTTGGGAAGTATTGGATATGGTTGGACTGGATGATCTTCTAGGTCTTTTCCAACCTTGTAATTCTATGATTCTGTGGAACGTGGTATGCAGCAATCACCTAATCCAGAAGGATCGAATTAATATTCTAGTAACACTTGAAGTAATCTAACACCTTTCCAAAACTGTTTTGTGAGGGGTGGGTTGTTTGGGTTTGTTTGTTTTTTTCAAAAGAATGATCAAATTCTTTTGTAAAAACCTACACATAAGAAGCATATAGAGGTTTTTACATCTTGCAGAGGAAAATTAGAATACAGTTTTTGTCCAGAACAAAGATGAGCTGCTCTTTTTACCTCATGTTAACACAGATTACAATTCCCTGCAATTTACTTACAAGGGACTAAGATAAGAATAGCTGTACAGTCGTGTTCTTCAACCTCTTGTTTTATTCTGAGTTTTAACTTTAAAGACAGAGATGGTTTATTCTGTTGAAATAAGTGGGGATGTTAGAAAAGGCTAAATATCATCATAAACCAAAACATTATGATACCAGAAACCCTTAGGAGCAACACTAATGCTTTTAAATTAAGGTTTTATTTGTCTCTGAGCTGCAAAAAGAAGTCACTAATGAGATGTCATTTACATTCTAACACCTGTTAAATGGCACTTTTCTCTTTCCCCAAAGAGGGAGATATTTATGAATGTTTGCAGTTTTCTGAGTGTACCTACAAGAATTATATTTTTGTAAAGAATGCTATGTATTTTTCCTGTATATACTTCAGTTACACCACAATAATATGAGGAAATATCACAAGCTTTTTTAGTTTTATTAGATTTATTTGTCATTGTTATATAAATCTAAAGTGGAATGTCTAGCTTACAAAGAAATTTCATTAATCAGGATTTAACACAATTCAGTATTTAAGATGTGATTTGCAGCAGTTACAGTGTATGCAATTATACCTTCATTTGAATGAAAATTAAAAACTTGTGTTGTAGCAGGGTACACATGTTGAACACATTTCTTTGCAGAATAACCCCTCCAAAGCAGAAAACGTGAAAACGAAGTTTCAGTTGTTCTGTCAGGGAACTGCTGTGTGTCGTTACTTTTAATATTGGGATTTACATTAAGACTGACCAGTGGGAAAAAAAGGGGAAATTATGGGAAAGCAAATGATCTATAACACTGCAAGTTGATATGCTTCTGTTAGATAACTGTAAGACAAGTTTCCTTCAATAATTTCTAAAGTAGTTTTAAAAAGGCAGAATCCACAGAAGCCTATGCTGGAAATAAGTTCTGCAGAGGAATTTGAAGAAGGAATTAAGTAAGCAAATATTAGGGAACCGGCGCACCAAGCATTACTAACACCTTTAGCAGGTGCCCCTGCAGACCATGTCTCTCACCTATTAAATATGGGATTCACTTGGGGGGGGTCTTTGTTTCCTAGTCCCCATCCCACTGGATGTGGATCTATTTTGTGGATCTGCTGCTTGTCTTCCACATGTGGCTCCTCAGGTACCACGCGCAGCTGCATGGCACATCTGAAATCTTGGGTGGGGGAAAGGAGAGGGGCAATGGCTCTGAGCACACCCTTGGCAGGAGGCCCAGCTCAGAGGCTGTATGGCCCCAGCACACAACAGAGGATGACAGAAGGGGATACCATGGCCGAAATGCCTGGTGCTTTCATTGACTGAGACACCTCAGCTTGGTGGGCTACGGTGCCATTCCAGAGCCTCATGCCAGAGCCAACAGGAGAATACCATTTGGATCTTCTAAATCTCAATAAGATGCTTTACCCATGAGGTTTGGAAGCAGGAGATGGCACTGATCGCTGTAGTGAACCATGACAAACTGTATTCCTCAGCCAGAGGAATACGTGACTCGGCACAGTTCCTCTGGGGACAGGCCAGGGCAGGAGCTACCAGTGGAAGTGAGCTGAGAGAGTATAAAGCGCAAATCACATGTTGGGGGTGAATTAAGCTCTGGGTTTTCTAAAACAGATCCTGAAATTGCAGGATTTAGGCATTTTAGGCTACTTTTCAATTGCATAGTGCTGAGATTTTAAATGTTTATGGTTATGCGATGCTGTAAGCATTATTCGTGTCGGTATATCCTAAGCAGTGGTTTGGGTTTTTCAAAAAGGTTTTAGTATCCATGTGTCTATCACAGATGTTCCTTGGGATTCAGCTTTCCCTGAGAAAGGCCCATATAAGTTGACAGTGTCTCTTTCAGCATGCTAGATGTGTGACAAAAGAAAGCAGTGTTTGTAAGTTAAAGTCACAGTAATGGCAAGCCTTTGAATGAAGGTAAGAACAAGCCCTTGTGAACTAAGTCTGCTTAAGCTGCCTTTTGGATTTAACCTGAATGGATTAGATTATTTTTGAAAAGGAGAGTGACTGAGCCCTGCTTGAAAGCTTTACAGCACAAGTGTTCTGCAATTTCAGAAAAGGAACTTTGTTTTTTTCAGATATGACTGTATCTTTATGAGAAATAAACCAACGTTTTAGTTCATGAACCATCTTCCCTCCTATATTTCCCAGCTTTAACATTATTCCCTCTCTCCCCCTCAAACTACAGCACATTTTCTGTAACTCATGTTAGTCTTGGATGTTCTGCTCAGAGAGCAGAGAGATGGTTTTGTTTTAAATTTACAGCAGCTTTAAATTTTCTTGTATGTTAAAGAGGCTGGTTTTCTCCTGCTTACCTTATGTCTAGAAACATTATTTAGAAAAGTTTGCAGTCTAGAGAACATGAGCTTAATCAGACTGCTCTATAATTACTCACCAGCTTTATTCACCTTGGATGATATATACCTTGCATGGTGCTGAAAGAAATAAGTATATTCATTTCCTACCCAGTTCCCACCTTGCATTATAAAAGCCAAATATCCATTCTGTAAATAGAGATGAATCAGCAATCCATATAATATCTATTCATCATACATATTTCACAAGGAGGATATTGTGGTGGCTGGAAAGTTCTTACAAAAATAATATGGAAATCCGGAACTTGATGTGGAGTGTCAGAGAGCTTCTTACTATTATTTACCTTATCAACTTTTGCTTTCTGAAATCAATGGAAGGGCATCAAGTTCAGCTAATCTATATTTCTGAGTATGAAATTGAATTTATAGTCTGTAGTATGTTGACTACCGCTCGCATTTAAGGCATAATTGATTTTTATTGAAAAGCCAGCAGGCACATCAAAAATTTCCACAAACCACAAGGATGTTAAATTTTACCCTGTTTAGATAATAGTGTTGCTTTATTTATCCTTTAAAATGAAGCTTTTATATTTATATCAGCGAATGTTGTGGAAGTGTGACTGATGGCTTGTGAAACCATCTGTCCATGGTTTTGTTAAACTCTATGGTAAGGAAATAAGCAACTTTTCTCTTCCTAAGGAAAATGTCTATGGTTGGTTTGTTTTAAAAATAAACAGAATAATAAATCTGCACAAAAGAAACCATTTCATGTCATGTAGCAAAGTTATTTTTCTTCATTCTAATAAATAGCTTGTGCAATTACTTTTTCTGTCCTCTTTTCCTTTCCTTGTCTCCATGTCGGTCACAGTTTATTTCTCTCTTGTTTTTTTAAACATAAAAGTGTACTTTTGTATCTGCTTTTAATTGACTACAGATAGCAGACTAACTAATCCATGTTAAAATTTTTAGTTTCCAAGGCATTGACTTAATTTCCTTCAGGTACAAAGGTGATCTTAGTCCTAGACCAGATTTGAATATAGACAAATGCTTCATGACAGGTTTCTTTCCAATTAATTAAGCAATTAAAAAAAAAATTCACTTTCCTTCCCTCAGTTGGGCTCTCCTAGCTGTTTGTGCACATCTCTCCACCTTGCCTACTGCATCACTTCAGTGCGTTTGTGTTTTTCATAAGAATTTTTGAAGCAAAGAAAGAAAACTCAGAGTTGTCCGGCACAGGCGATACACTACGGTAAATAACTGGGTATTTTGAAAAAACAGGCAACGAGATATATGTGACTCAAGAGTGTTCAAAACAATTTATCAAATTTGCAGAAATACAAAACTTAAAAAGATTATACATCACTTTCTTAGTGTAAGAGTATCGGGAAGAAATTATCTACCTTTTGCAAAGGCAGACATTTTCAAATATGTGTGCAACAGGTGCAGGCACAAATCCAATTAATAAATAACAAGATTTGTGCCTGCTCCTCTGTACTATCACTTTCAAACTTCACCACAAACAGTCTACAAATATCCATACTTTCTTTTATTTTTATCTTTGCTGTCCATAGTGTTTTGCACATACTTGCATCTTCTGTATTGTGGGACTCTCAATGAAAGCATCTGTTTTCTTTCTGAAATATGGAAGGTTGTAGTAAAAAATACCTTGTAACTAAAATAAATATCATATGTCAGTAGTATACAATCCACTAGAAAGGGAGGATCTTCTCAAGTAGTTCTCAGTTCTCTATAGCCACCAGATCTTCTCAAATAGTTCTTGAATAGTTCAATCTAGCATAATCCCAGTGAAACTGTCATTCTAGTATAGTTACTTTGCTAAATAAAAGAAGCCAAGCTCAGACATTGCATCTGTGGTCAATCACATGGTTTTAATAGGTAGTTTTCTGCCTGGACTGCTGCAATTCACCCTGTCTAAGAGAAAGTAGAATATTTTGGGGGATGCTTCACTCTGAAACCAACACAAAAATGTAGCATGGGCCAGGTAACACCAGTTTTCATTCCTGCTATTGTCCACAGTCCTCTCCCCAATCACTGAAACGACTTTAACTTTCAGCCACACATTAAAGTACATCCCAGGGCTTGCAACATATGTACTCACTTCGATGAGGTGAAAACATCATTTTGATGCACTGCGTCACAACCCTCACATTTTCTACAGATACTGTGAACTCAGGAAAAAACACACATCCAGAATAATTGTATTTCTTAGCACTGGAAGAGCCACTTGAGGCACAGAGGAGCCCTGATGCCGAGTGCAGAGCAATGGTAGTGGCCATAGAATGATCCAGCACTGAGCGGTGGGGATGTGAACCTGTCGCTACCACTTGGCCATCCCTTGCCTCATTTATTTTGCAGAGTTAGAGTGCAGGCTGAGAGCTGTTGTATCTGCTCTGGTAGCTGAAAACATAGTTTCCTTACTGTATACTTTTCTATTCATTCTTATACATGGACACTGATAATGCACTTTCAGCATTGTTCACCTGTAATGTAACCACATCACTCATTATTGCTGCTACAATAGTGTTTTAAGAACTGCTCAGGGACCAAGATACAGTTACAACAGATGTCATACATAGAAGAGAAAGTCTGGTCTCTGCTTAAAATCCAGAGCAGCCATACAATCAGTAAAGAGGAGACCACAGACAGGCAGGAGCTCAAATTAAAAAAAAATGAAGATGGAAGTCTTACCACTTTTGCATGTGATGCCTAAGTGTGTTTTTCAGGATACTTTCTAAGGGTTTTTTTTAGTGAACAGTTGAACGAAAACTGTTAAAGGAATGTAGAGTATTGAAGTTAAACTTCAGTTCATTGGCCTGAATTCATTTTGACTAATTTTAAACTTCCAAATAGAAGAGGATTTTTTTTCAAAGAGAGGTGATTCTTTTCAAAGATGTTTACCATGTCTCATAATTAGAGTTCATTATTCTGTCCTTTTTTCTCTTCAGCTCTCCTGAACAAGACACTGTTTTTGTGTAGGTGCCTAAATGCTTAAGCAAGCTTGTATTTTTTATTTTTTATTTTTATTAAGGAAAGACAAAATCTTCATGACAATTTTGAATAAGCTTTAGAAGTCTGGTAATTTAGGAGTGTCATCTTAAAAAGAAACAACAAATGTAATTTACCACATGTGTAGTACCAAGTCTGTGAGGGATGAAAGATCGGTTTGTCTGTCTAATGATACATCCTCTGTGTCTAAGAGTCTCATCTTTCAAGTTCGCATACATATTTAGGAAAACTATGTAAATTTACATGAAAATTCCCTGGAGTATTGCATGGACAAATCTTGCCCATTAATGGACTCCTAATGTCTATTCTCATATGAAAGATGTAAAGGATATTGTTCACAAGTACTGAAATGGGAACAATTCCGTTACAAATACATGTAGTGCACTGAAACTAGGCAGGGACTGCATTCATGTATGAATACAATGTAAATTTATCATTGCAACAATTTTGTATAAAAGGGAGATTTTACTTGCATTCACATTCACTGCAGAGATCTGAAAATTACTTATACAATGAATTTGGGGCCATAATTAGAGAAGATTTTCTGTTTTTAAAGAATTTTCTGTTTTTGAAGAATTAGATGGCTGTTGATTACAAAATACAATGACATTGGTGAAGATGGGAGTGTACAAGCGTGCATGGGAGAAAGGCAGATATTGGAAATGTGATGCTGAAACAAATGAGATTTCCTCCATTGCATCATTCCCTTATTTATAATCTTCCCCTTAGAACCTCTAATCACTAAAAGGATCATTCTTAAATTCTATT